>APFE031102019.1:115443-136516 GCA_000404065.3 Pinus taeda
CCCCCCCCCCCCCCCATTATTGATGTGTTCACTTCAAATAATAGGGACCCTTTTTATAAAAATTTCGCCTAAACACCTTTTAGGATTTTATTTAGCTGATTATCCTACGCTTTTATTAATTTTTTATTTTCTTTGGATTCTTGTTTTGATTGCATTGTTAAAATCGATTTTTTAAAGCTTCCCATTGACGCTTGTTTCGCCTCATTTGGTCAACTGGTTTGTAAATGACACTCCTTTGAAGTTTAATTATTTATGTCGTTTGTGTTAAAAATGCATAAAATGTAAATATTCCAATTTTGTAAATAAATTAGTTCAATAATGCATTTATTTTAAATATTAACCCTTAGTTAGTTATTACTAACATTTTTCATTTTTTACTTATATAGCCAAATCATGAAATATCGGAATTTCAGTAGTTTACTACAATTTTCAAATAAACTACTAATCTCGAAAACCCAAAATGTCAAAGTGGCTGTAGTTTAGATAGGAAAATTAGGCTTTAGATAAATTCATAACTTAACTAGACATCATTATTTTAAAACCAAAAAAAATAAAAATAAAAGATATATAACAAAAATATAAATAATAATTTTATATGATCGGCAAATCTCAAATAAAATATTTTTAGAGAACCCCGATATGCACCATCCTCCCGATTTGCCGATTGTGAAAAAATCATAACATAAGTATCATTGCGAAACTTCATAACTCATTTGTTTGAAATATTAAAATATTAAAATAAAAATAAAAATGTGATCGCTCCATCGCACCGGGAGTCCTCAATTGATACAACTCGACTCAACCATTTATGCGATGCGATATGGACTCAACCATTCATGCAATGCGATAAGGGGACAAACCATGACTTTTAATTTAAAGTCATTCTCACGTTGGTTATTTTGAAATGAGTTAAATTCATGGTTAAGTACATTCACGTATGAGTGAAGAGGTAGGATAGTGTTAGCCCAGCAACAAAATTTCCAGATTTATGTCGGATTTGAATCATCAACTTTGGAAGCTCATAGATTGAGTTATACTTGGCCAAATGAGGCCCAAGATGACTCATTGGAAAGATAAAATCAAGGAGAAAATTTCTGAGGAGGTTTCACTAATAGATTTGGTCATTAATTGGATAAAAAATCATGCAAAAGATCAAGCTCCGAATTTCTAAAACAAAATCAATTCTCTGAGTTATTTTTTGCATTTTCATTTGTCATAAGCCTCTTCTAATTGCAGATTCGCTCATCAATAATATACTTGGCCAATTAAACCATCCTAGGCATCAATAGAGCTTATATTTTATTTTCAATGATTTATTTAAATTAAATTTGATTGGATTTGTTTTAATGCCAGAAATAGTATTTTGATTTTGTTATTGCACCTTAATTCATTTTGATTTGTTTTTGCAGGAAAACAGTAGAAAAAATATGGAGAAAAATATCTTAGTCAATAAGAATGCTCTAACAATTAAAGATTGAAATTTTGAGCGAATAAAATTGGATTGGACAGATTTCTCTTCAACAAACTTTCTTCTCAAGAATTCCTTTGCAAATATTATAAATAGCAGATTGCAGAATGTAATAAGGGGCTGCTCTCCTCTACAATTCTGGAATTCTAAAAGAACTTTTGTAATAGGGATTTAGAGTTGTAGGTGGGAGGAGTGGAATCTCAGATCTGGAGATCATTGAGGTTTTTCTTTTACATCCTGAGTTATGTATAATGAACAAAGTTTGCGCTATTGTAGCTTTTCTTTTGAAAGCAGAAGCTCAGGCATTGTAAAGGACTATTAGAGATCGGAGTTGGAGAAATGGATTTAATAAACTGATATTTCGAATACTATTGTTTTAAATGCTGGTTTCATTTTATGATAACAAGAATGGTGTCAATTTACTTACATATTTGTGCAATTTTGTCGGTATGGGTAATTTGCTTCTATTTTATGTTGTTATTCATCTCTATTTTTATGCGTTGAATTCTGATTTCTAAGTAACTATTTACTCATAAATCTGTCTTTTAATATTGGATTAATAAATAGTGGTATGTTGTGAACTTTTTCCGCATATTATTATTTAATTATTCAAGTCACTGATTAAATGATCAAGATCACTTTGTGAACTACTTCCTCAGTGCTGTTGATTTATTATTTCAGTTAAGAGGTCTCAATAGGATGTGTTTTTCTATCCATAATGTCAGTTAATGAACTACTTCATTAACTTGATATTCATTATAAACAAGGCATATTTCAATTTCAATATTTTAAATACCTGCGCTTGGTTGGGTTAGATTTATATCTGCCTAACTGAGATAGGATTAAGATAGTTCCTTTTGCTTGCATGTTAGAATAAGTTTGCATTTAGAATAAATTATACATTCTTTTAAGTCCTCTTCCCAAATAGGCAAACTTTAGTAGTGGATTGGCTGAGCCCTAAATCAGCTTAAGGATCACTTTCTTGCCTGATCAGCAAGAAGGTCGATTTGATGTCTCTTTTCCATTGGTGAATGAAAGTCATATTTTAAAGCCATTGGAGATTGAGAGAAGATAACTGGACTTAGTTGAACCAGTCAGAACCACCATTCCAAACAGAAAAGGAGCTACTTTAAGGTCTGGTCTGGGTGGTCATCCCCCATGTTGTTGTAGCGATTTTCAAGGCTTCAACATTTTGGCGCTAGAAGGAGGGCCTGAAACTTGTTGTTTTTTTGGAGTCTTTTCAAGGTTAACATTTTATTAAATCATGATGGATCCTCTTAAACTTCCAATTTGGAGTTGTATCCATGGACGTGCATCCTTGAATACTCCACCCGAAGTGGTAAGACTCTTGTCTGAGGTAAAATTCAATGGTAAGAGAATTTCTTCCGCTTTTAATCATGTCCTTCAATTTATTCAAAATGTTTCAAATTATGATTTTCAAGGAATTGATGAAGGCATCTTATGCAGAATTTTTACTCTCACATTTGTGGCAGAAGCTAGAAACTGGTGTAGAACTCTTTTGGTTGCCTCAATTCATAGCTGTGATCAATTTGTTACAATTTTTATTTGTAGATTTGACAACTATAATTATGATCAGGTATATGATGATATTGAATATTTACGAGATAAAAATGAGTCTGTTAGAGATTTTAATATTCGATTTCATTTGAATTGTTTAAAATTTAATGTCGAAGATGAACCTATGAAAGAAGAATCACTAGATTGGTTTGAATATAATTATTCTCTTCCTCCTATTCCCGATCCATATGAAATTAGTTCAAGCTTTGTTCCATCCCCTTCCAATATAAATGAGAAATCCAATTTGGATATACAAATAAATTGTGATGAAGAGGTTTCACAAAGCTTGGAAAATATTTCTAATCAAATGCAAGAAGACAACAACAACAATTTTGGAGAAAAACCTGCATTGGAATCTGAAAGTTTCTCTGCATTAAATTCAAAAGTTCAGATTGGAAATCAGCAAGTGCAAGCAACAATCAAAATAAATAATAGAATGCAAACTGCTATACAAATTTCTGAATCTTTTCATGATGAGCAAATGCTGAAATCAGAGCAACAATGCAATCTTCTTCAAAAACGCATGAGTACGCAAAGGAATGATTTACAATCTGAAATTTACAATGAGCATAATGTACAAGAATTCTAAAACAGAAACATTTCTAAATGCATTATTTCAAATTCACAATTTTCCCTTTATCTTGATATTTTTAATGATGGTAATTTTTCCCCTTTTGGTATTAATGATATTTCAGAAAATACATAGGCTGATCTAAATGAATTACCATTAAGTTTTTATCAAGATAGAGAAGCAATTAATGATCATTCTTTTACCATTAATGAACATGAAATTCTTGTTCCTCCTTGTTTGGATATATTGGGTGACATTGAAGGGAATTCTAGAGAATATTGTGAAGTCATTTATGATAATTACTCTGAAGTTGAGGATGTTGATTTCTATTTTTCTCAAGAGAATCCTCATGATAAAATTCAGATAACATATGAGAATGAATAACATTTCAATTTAGAAATTATTCCAACTAATCCTCATTCTAAAGCAGTAAATTATCTTCATGATTTCACTATTCGAGAAAATATTCCAATTTATGATTCATATCATGATCAAGCTTTCATTCTTGTTCATAATCATAATTTTTTTTCGAATTCACAAGTTGGAATTCGAAATTACTCAAATTCCATAATTCTGGCCAATCCTTGTGAAAAAGAAATTATTTCAAAACGATCCCAATTGTGCTGTAACATTAGTTGTACAAATAGTGATTTCATTTTATTTTTGTTTCCTCACTTATTTTGTATAAAATCAGATTTATTTTCAGATTTTATTTTTCAGATTTTTGATACATTATGATGGCATATTGAGCACTTTACTATCAAACATTCAATTGATGCATTGACCTGTTGGAAAATTGAAGTTTTATATTATAATCAAGAGCATTAAATGCTATTCGAATTTCAATTTCAATCAATGCTAATGTCTTATAAAAAACTTCTATCTTCTCAAAAGCAATGTCAACAAGATAATGTATTTTTACAATCTTTGGCAGTTTGTAAGGAACGAGTTCACACCCATATATCCTTAGCTCTGTGTAATTTTGGTAAAGATACCAATCTCCCGTTCTGACTTGGTCTGATAATTGCAAAACTTTCTTGATTTCTTCACTGGTTCTTGGCTCTGGATTGCTACTTAGGAGATTGAGTGCTAGATGTACAAACATTTCTATGAATTGTTTGTATGAGTATTCTTTTTGCTCCTTCATTACTAGTGTAGTCCAGAAGATGACTAATTGTTGATTTCCCTCGTCATCCAACTTTTGTAATGCAAACTTGAGCTTGTCTCCATGAAAATACAAAAACATATATACTAACACAGAAGCATATTTAAATACTTCCTTAGTTTGGAATTTGACGAATTGTTCATGGATGGAATCTACAAGGAATTGGTTGAAGTTGAGCAAGATGGAAGGCTTGGAATATGTGGAGAAAATGGAAAGGAATCCTATAATGGCCTCATCTACCCATCGACATGAGTAATAACCAAGGAGGTAGGATATGACTGTAATGATCTGCTTGGCTCTCTCAGGGAAAATGGAGGATGGATAGGGAGGATGTTTCTTGGGTAATGGGGCATCTTCTTTCAAGAAAAGCTTAAGGGTTTTTTCTCTTTTTGCAAAGTCCAATTTCTGATATAATTCGGTGATTACTTCATGAGTGGAATTCTCTATTATAGGAGCTTGCATCATTTGATCTATAGATTGGTGTGTTATGGTGAATAAAATTCCTCCTGTGGGGGAAACAACAACTCTTTGGTTGGGCACATAAGAAGCATGACATTTCGTGACGAATTCAGGGGAACTATGGGTGTGGGGAAAGATGTAATGGGGCAAATTGGATTCCCACAGTCCAATATTGTCAAACTTATCAATGAATTTGTATTCAAGCCAATAATATATTTCAAATAAATCAAACTCACACAAGGTTTCATGGATTTTGTAATATTTGTCTGCCAAAGGAATATGATGAAAATCAATCGAAGGGTGGATCAGAAGACTTACAAGTTCTTCGCTGGTGTGATCCTTGGTCGGGTTAAAATGTTACAATTTGAATTGGTAAATCTGTCACAGAAAATGGTATTAGCATAGTATGATATGGTAACACGTGAATGGGCGAAAGGAGGGATTTATAGCTTTAAGGGTTTTCCACCGACGATGGTGCGGTTCTGTTACGTTAACGGTTAAGTAATTAAATTACTTAATGGGTTGACTTGGAGGGAGTGGATGTGATTGGAGGGAGAAATGGATAAATGAGGTTGAGAGAGGGGATTGGTGGGAGTGTAATGGATATGATGGTGGTTTTGTGCGGTAGGAAAAACCATTTTCAGAGGGGGCCTGAGGTGGTTAACAGTTTCGATAAGGGGGGTGTGAAAACACAAAGTGGCGCCATGTTGTTGTGGGTCTGGGCTTCAATACTGCCCATTTCAGAACACCCCTCCCCCCCCCCCCCCTTCCTTCTCTGATAGTTCGGCTGGTGGGGGGGGGGGGGGGGCGAAAAAATAATATTAGCTGTTGGATGTGGAAAAGGTGGGTTCAGATGAGGTAAAAGATGGCAGTGCTTTATTGTGATGTAATGGACATGTGGTGGGGTAGGGGGATGAACGAAATATATAAAATCAGAGGAATGATTTTGGCGTGGTGAACTTAGGAATCATGGAATAATGCACCAAATGTGTTATGATATACCAAACTTTAGAATAAAACCTTTATCCTTTTGTTTTTCTCTTGTGTAGAAAATATCTTTAAAATTTGACTTAAGATAAAATTTTCATGCTTTTCTTGAAGTCACCATTCCATTTCTACCTACACTCTCATTTCAATTCTTTTTCTAAGCTAACATTTTTTCTCTTCTTATTTTGCAGGGTGCATTTAAACTAGCAGACCCAGATCACCTTTTTTTTTTTTTTTTTTTTTTTTTTTTTTTTTTTTTTTTTTTTTTTTCTGAAAATCTATCCTATTCTATCACTTATTTCACCATTGATTCAGATTAAATTGTTGAATCAATTTTATTTCCACTTGGCTACTGATTTACCAAGATTAAACTATTTGGTAAATCTTTATTTACTAACCTATTCAACAGATATTGAAATTTGTTCAATCATGATTAAACTGTATGATTTGAACCAAACTTTAGTCATTATGTCATTCAAAAACAACTTGCACACAAACTTATTTGATAATAAGCTAAAATAAATAACTTATCAATAGTGGCATTTGGACTTGCAACACTTTTCGTATTATTTTCTATTTTTCTTTTGTGGGGTTCTTATTTCCTTTTTTTTTCCAACATGCCATCTGTTAGTGCCTAGATATACCTCAGGATGAAGGAAGGCAGGTCTAGGGTAACATCAAACCACGCTTAACCTGGTGGCTAGCCCTACTAGGTCCGGAGAGGGCTCTCTCCTTATCAATCTCAGCGAGGATGGTTGCAAATATGTCTTGAGATGACTGAAATGAATGCTGGTTTTAGGCTAGGTATAGTAGCTCAGGGTTTCTGGTTTTATTTTTAGGTTTTGGTCACTGGATCAATTGAAGAAGGTAGATTAGGTTCGGGAAATCAACTAAGGGATATAGTCATGTCCCGTGGGGTGAGGTAGACAAGGGTTTATGTACTAGCAATGGATTAAGATGGTAGATTAAGACAACTGAGGAGTTGAGGAGTGTTAGGCGAAATATATGTCATAATAATAGCATTGTAGTACAGTTTCCCAACAATTTACTTGTCAATCTGGGGTATGTAAACTAATGAAACACGTGCACTATATATGCAGGACTTAAGTAAAACTAATCTAGTCTAATCTACATTTCTGAAACCAGCTTAATCTATGAATGGAGGTTTGCATGAAGGAAAAGCATTACAACATGTGAAGAGTTAACAACAAATGACATATGTGAGCTCACGTCCATAAATCAATATTACAATAATCAAATGACAAAAATGAAAGCATAACACTGAAAGAATCTAATACTAATCAATTTTCTTACAATTTCCAACTGTCCTCCCCTCCCTATGGAGAGGGAGCACTCTCCTTTATACATGAGAGTATTTGAAGACAAGAGAAGAATGCATTAATTACATACCCACTATTCTCTCAACTACTCTTAACCACTTTCCCATTATTACAAAATATAGTTCCTTCAAATCCTCCACACATCTTTTACATATCTTAAATAAGATATGCCAATTTCCATGGTCTTCTCCTTAAGAATAGGCTTGAATAACTATCTCCCTGAAATGGTGGAGGAGATATTCGAGAAGCCTCTTTGAATTAATCATTCTCATATTCCTACATATTACAAAGCTCATCCATATTTGAGATATATATGAAAACATGTATGTTTTCTAATATTAATCATAAATTCACTCTTAATACTAAAATGAATAGATTGGACAGTAATAATATGAAACCCAAATGAATTTATGAAAATGATATGATGAAGGGTTTAATAGGACGATGAAATGTAAGGAATAGTGAAGGGAAAGGTGGAGGAAAAAGTGACATTTCTGAGTCCTAACATCCCCCCCAACTGAAGTTGTTGCATGTCCTCATGCAACCATGCATGGATTGTATGAGTACTTTTTGGCATTTGAACTTTGGCTTTGATTGATGATGTCTTTTTAATAATGAATTTTTCCAAGATATGTGAAAGATGTGAGTAACATATTGTGAGTAACAGCTGGCACTTTCCTATGGTTGGTTCTTGTGTAACAACCATGAATATAAGAATGTTGGTTCTTGTGTTAACAACATTCATTTTGTTATTTTTCTTGCTGGAATAATAATGTAACCACAAACTTCATTGGAAATCATAAGCTATCAATGTGCATGAGAAAACATCACTGAGTGTAAGAAAGTCGTTTCTCTGTCTTTTATGAATCATGCCAATATGTATATCAATGCATATGAAGCAAAGTGCAAGAGGGGATCATTGGAAAAGAAATTTTGGTGAATGGTAAATGGGATGAAAATGGAATGATGATCATGGGAAAATGGAATGATTGTGGTAAATATGTGGTGACTATGAATATAGTTCCCCCTCCCCCCCAACTGAATTTGTTGCATGTCCTCATGCAATATAGTGTAGGTCATGGAAGGGAAAATGAAATGGAGTATGGCGAGGAAATTTTCCAAAATATTCAAGTCAGAATATAAGGCATTGCATGATTAAAGCTTAGAAAATAACATACCTCCACTCACCCAAAAAGTAGATGAACTATGCAATAGGAATGGAGTTGTTGCAACTGCTAGATCAAGAAAACGTGGTTGGTGCGGTAGCTGCAACTGCACTGTTGTAACTGCAACTGCACTGTTGTAACTGCAACTGCTAGAGCTATTGTAACTGCAACTGCTGGGATTGCTGTAATAGAAACTGCTGTAACTACAACTACTGGGACTGCTTTAATAGCAACTGCTGTTACTGTTGTAACTGCAACTGCTGGAACTACTGTAACTGCAACTACTGTAATAGCAACTACTGTAACTGTTGTAATAGAAACCACCGTAACTGCTGTAACTGCAACTACTGGGACTACTATAATAGCAACTGCTGTTACTGCTATCACTACAACTGCTGTATCCAAGAATGTGAAGTGGAGGGATCTGAATTGCTGCTAATGAATTAGGGAAAAGAGGGAGTATGAAAATGGACTGGAGTACTCTAATATATAAAGTTATATTGTTGTAACTGCAACTGCTGGAACTACTGAGGGAGTCAGGAAAAAGTGCATAGCCTTCACCTGCTACAAACCCGATGGTACAATCCTAATCATGCAAATGAATGTGTCGATGTTGAGCATGAATAGAAATCATTGGATTACCGACCATTGATGGATGTCGTTAACCAATGTGAGGCAACTCACCATTGATGTCAATGAGTGCTAAGGTACCTGAGTACATCTTGCGAAGTGCGAATGGATGTGCTGAGGTCGAGCCACTTGCAAGATTTGAGGATCAAGGGACATTGATGTATTCCTATGATCGTCAACGAGAGAACTTGCCATTAAGGCATGCAAGCCTCTAGGTACTCAAAATGGATTCTAGTCTATATCCCAGATAAGGTGCTGAGGTCGATGGGGCAAGACTGGTTGAAAGGTGGGCTTTAAGGAATCCCATATCAGTCAACGCGAGTTATTATAAAAAGAGTTGGTAGGACTATAAGAGAGATTTCAATAGCAACATAGTTTATGGAAAGGGAATTGAGGCAATGGAATCATGAAAAGGGTGTTTGTTTTATTCAAAAGGAAAACTGAAAAGGAAAAGATGAACTGAAAAAGATAAAGGAAATGATGTATGCTGCTCAGAAAAATAGGTGTATGTGAAGTCATGATGGATTAGGTAATGGAAGACGGGCTTCAACACGGGGATGATCAATATGCTTGGAAGGAGAAATGTGGGTAACAAATCATGACACATAAGTTTTTTTTTGTGTAGTGGAAAATGTCATGACATGTGTGAGAATCAACTCCTTCAAGTTGTCAGCAAGTCATGATTTCATTTTTTTTTTTTTTCGGAAAATTTCATGACATGCGTGAGAATCAACTCCTTCAAGCTGTCAACAAGTCATTTTTTCATAAGAATCTCTTCGGCATAGGAATTGATCGTCTGTGCATCTAAAAAAGCTTAGTATAGATCCTGCATGAAAACTTGTGAGAAAATCGAAAAAAAAAAACATAACATGCCTAAAGAATAAGTACGAATATGGCAATAAAATAAAATGTTTTTGTACCTGTTGCCATTGTGCACTTGTGTTTCATTGTCTTGCAGCTTGAGGAGATTTGAGAGAAACAAATCATCATAAAGAGTAAAAACATGTTGGAGATTGTGTTGAGGAAATGTCCATTTACAATGCTTTGAACATTATTTATTATCTAGCTACGAACTCTCCATGTTACAAGGGAAATTCCAAAATTCAAATATACTAGGACGGAAATAAGGTTGTACTCATGCCCTAGCAGGAAAACCCGCAGATTGAGTTACTCCTAGCAATAGAAAGAAACAATGAGTTTGGTCTGCGGGCTTTCTCCATGCTCTTATATAAAACATGTTGCTAAGAGTTTCAAAGAGTGGAGTAGCACAACACGGTCGTCATGAGTTCCAAATTAGGGAAGTGAAACAACTTAAGACTTGGGCCATGCTTAAAGTAATGATTATAATGATTTATAAGTGAATCATTAAGGCCTTTTTTAGATCATAAGTGTTTCTTGCTGCCTACTTAATAAAATCAATGTCTTCTTGAATCTCTTTCTGATTCTAAGTAGAGATCAATCTAAGATCAAATGAAAGAGGCGATATAGGTATCCCATTAAACCATCAACTACGCTATTCGTGGTGAGTGTAGTCCTTTGCCCGTGTGTGGGGGCATAGGATTCTCATTACTATTCCTCGATCCATGTAGAACCAGTGTCGATGGTGCCATGAAGAAACATAAACGAATATCAATCTTGATCATCAACTATTTTACCATTTCTTGGGCACCCATCAATCTGAAGACATTCTTTGCTGGAAAGACTCGGAAAATCCCAAGTGGACAGTTGATTCTGAAATAACTGAAGACGGACTGTATGTTTTTTTATTATCTATTACAGAAAGCCATGACCCTGTGTACAGTACATGAAAACCGTTAAAAAAAAATAAAGAAATAAGGATCCCTTCCATCAGTTGATTCTGAAATAACTGAAGACGGAAAGTATGTTTTTTTTTTTTTTTACAGAAAGTCGTGACCCTGTGTACAGTACATGAAAACTATTAAAAAAAATAAAGAAATAAGGATTGACTTGTAGTTCACACTTCCAATCAAGGTCTAGCCCTGTTTTGGATTAGATCTTGTACATTATCAATTCCATTTTTGTTGCCAAGCTTGCTCTCCGCTTCATCCTCTTGAGTCAAATGATTATTGTGGCCTTTGTACATAAACAATCCCTGTTTCTGGTTTGGTGCTATCCACCAAGGTTGAATGTAAGAAGGGCTGACTTTGTTGACAGGATCAACATCAATAGGTCTAAGTGAATTAACAATACTGCTATTGAGAACAGTGGGGCGAATGTCATTTCTAAACTGATTACCATTATCATCTTCTCTAGGTGCATGCATATTCAAATCTAGCATCTCTTCTTTTACAATAGGCCTTAGCTCTGCTTGCTACTTAGTGCTAGTGATAGTACTAGAAGTTTCAGAAACTACCAAATGACACCTCTTGTGTCCTCCAAGAGCTTGATCAGACGTAAAAACCCTGTGACAAATAGAGCACTCATGTACCCTGGGTAGCTTTTTAGTAGCAGATGGGGTTTCAAAATTTTTTTCTTTCCTTTCATTGCTAGAGTCCCTCACCTGACCTTTGCAGGGAGGCTTGCAGAAATCATCGGATAAATGATGATTAGCTCCAGAAAATATTTCCTCATCCATAATTTCCTCTTCCAATATCTCTTTCTCTTCATGCACAGTTATCCTTGCGAAGCAACCTTTTACTTTCTTATGGCTTGCTCTGTGACCACCTAAAGCTTGATATGTATGGAAAAACTTCCTACAAGTTTTGCACTTGTATTTGGGTATTTTCTTACTTGCATCCTTGACATCAGCTTTAGATTCAAGCTTCCCAACACCATCAATTCTAAGTCCCTTCACCTTGACTCTGCTGGTGCTGCTTTACTCTCCATCACTGCAGCTTAGAATAAGATCTTATGTCTTTCTTACTGTAGGTTAGGCCAAACTGCTACAAAAAAAAACCTTCCAAAAAAAACAGGAGTTAGGCCCAAGAACAATTTGTATGTAGAAGCTGACCGATCTCGTTTGATAAAACATTGCATGGGTGGATCACGTGGTCCAAGTTGTTTCAACAATATGGGAAATGTAAGCTTTCCACATTGCCGAGTTGTTTTGACAACTTCTTTAGTTATCTCACACCAAGACTTGCAGACGCCAGCGCAGGCAACTACATTTTTTCGAGCCAACCAGGTACCTTCACTAGCTTCCAAGCGCTGAATCACTTTATGAAGTAATTATGGTGGAAGATTGGCCCATCGACTCTGTTGGACAAGGAGAAATCAACTAAGAGTATCATCTACGGTTGCCTGAGACCTTGCCCTGTGTTTGTGTGAAACCCTCATGTCAAAACTTCGTCTCCTAGAGATGTTACCAATTCCATTTCGCACTTCCTTAATCTCACGCATTATGCTTCTCATAGACATCTCGATAGTTCTGTAATCTCTTGCCTTAAAATCTTTTCTTCTAGACCAAATACTCAGGCACAATTATTAGGCAAATTTGCTGTATGTTTTCCTACCAATAATAGTGTTCCCCTGGGACACTACTAAGAGTCCCTCCTAGCTTAAAGTTCTAATGGCATATATTTGGAGCATAAATACAAAACTAAAATTTCCATGCAAAACAAATGGGATGAAATGCTGCCTCTGACGCAATTTTTTGAATCTCAGATGCAATATCTTCTTCAGTACTGAGAAGCTTAAAGTCCACAGATCCTGATGTAGCAGAGTATGCAGCAGTTCCTTGGGATCCATCAAGATTTCTTGCCCCCCGGGTGGTTAACTCGCTGAAGAACACGAAACATGAAGAGTGCCAAAGCATCAATAGGAAAAGGATGTAGACATAAATCACGCAACCGTTTTAAGCTTTGTGGATGTAGACATAAATTGCGCAACCATTTTCCCTCCTGGGGCAATTGACAATATCAAATGGTGCAAATTTCCTCACTGATCCGATATCTTCTTGATTTTCCTGACTATATTTCTTCCGGATTTTCACCTCATCCCCGTGATTTTCTCCGTGATTGGACATCTAAAGCACGAGATTATAATCAGAATGTTAGCCATATTCCTTAAATACAGATTCACGATGGAGGCAACTCCTGATAGTGACGCTCATATCAATATGTTTTCAATAAGGTTAAAGGAGCGAGATCTGAGCACATGACAACTAGTTATCAATCAATCCACTCAATCAATATAGTTATTTCACATCTAAGGCCATGCCTCCATTGCGGTCCTCTATTCCAAACCTCTAATGTTCTTAGAAAGCTTCATATGTGGATGAACAACATCCAGGGAGGTTCGAAATAAAGGTTGAAGCATAATTCATATCTTGCGAGTATGTGACTTTCATGGGGCATAGGTCATTCTTTAAAATCAAAGGTTAAAGGGGAGGGTGGAAAGAAGTAGCTAAAATTTAGAGTTCATTGATGTAGATAATAATAGGGGGTAATTTTCTCTTTTTAGAATGAAGCTCGAGGCAGACCTTGCATGCAGATACGAAACCAGTGGTTATTCTTGATTCATTTATTTACAACAACAAAAGGAAGCAAGTGGTGAGACAAACCCATAAAAGGTAAGGAGTTGATTGTTACCACAAAAATGCATGTAATTGATGTTGCCAACATAGGATAGCAATGGCATCCATAGGGGTTAGTTGCATTCAAGAAAGTTAATCCAATATGAGAAATATCTTCATCATCCCTATTTATGTTCCTCGTGATCGCGCGATGAGGAGAGCATACTTATTAAAACTAGAGAAAAAAAGAAGAAGCATTGTTTATTTATTAACCTATCTGCCCTATGCTAATTAAAAATTAAAAAAAAAAGATACATGTAGTCAAATAGCCAATGTAACCATCCACGCAATAGTATTACGAATGTGTTATTTTTCATTTTCGCAAATAATGATAATCGGAAATATAGACAAATGTGCGAAATCTGTTGTTGAAACTCTACATTAACAAAATAAAAAGAAAAATTAAATGCGTCTAACGTGGTGCTAGCTTGAAACCATTGTTTGATATAGCTTTCGTAGGCCCAACTTTTCTCACCCCGTTCATGTTGTAGCGCCTCATTGTCCTCCTCGACTTTTTGCTCGCTTAATTTTTCTTCATTGAACATGCATGATTCATCGTTTGTTGCCAGAGGAATAATGAAGTTTTGGACCGTTGTCAAGATCTCCTCTTCGTGGGAAGAGGAGATCTCGACTTTCGCAAGGATCTAAGCAAGTTGTTCGACGCTGACACTCATAGTTAAATCATATTGCAAAAAGGGGTTCTTACAATACCCAAATCAACCTAAAAAAACTGAGAATCAAACTTGCTAACACACACAAAAACCTCTTCACAGTTGTGGAAATTGAAATTGTAGAAATTGAAAGTCACACTCACACTCTACATGCTTTGTTCTAAATAAGGTTGGCGTCTCACCTTAGAGTAACATGTTGGCAAGGACAACATGAGGAGTCTCCACTCAAGTAGTTGCTATGTCCTTTTACCAACACATGCAGACACACTTGCAGAAATTGAAAATTATGCTACCCTACATGCCGTTACCCATATGTCACCTCTGAGTTAGGAGCATGATTAATCATAATTGCATGAAAAATAAATTGATACCTCAATCCCTTGTGTTTCCCCAGCAACGGTGCCAAAATGTTAGGCAAAATATATGTCGTAATAATAGCATTGTAATATAGTTGCCCAACTATTTACTTGTCAATCCGGGGTACGTAAGCTGATGAAACATGTGCACTATATATGCAGGACTGAAGAAGAACTAATCTAGTCTAATCTACATTGCTGAAATCAACTTAATCTATGAATGGAGATTTGCATGAAGGAAAAGCATTACAACATGTGAAGAGTTAACAACAAATGACATATGTGAGCTCACATCCATAAATCAATATTAAAATAATCAAATGACAAACATGAAAGCATAACAATGAAAGAATCTAAGACTAATCGATCTTCTTACAATTTCCAACTTTCATCCCCTCCCTATGGAGAGGGAGCACTCTCCTTTATACATGAGAGTATTTGAAGACAAGATAAGAATGCATTAATTACATACCCACTATTCTCTCAACTACTCTTAACCACTTTCCCATTATTACAAAATATAGTTCCTTCAAATCCTCCACACATCTTTTACATATCTTAAATAAGATATGCCAACCAAATATTCCATGGTCTTCTCGTTAAGAATAGGCTTGAATAACTATCTCCCTGAAATGGTGGAGGAGATATTCAAGAAGTCTCTTTGAATTAATCATTCTCATATTCCTACATATTACAAAGCTCACACATATTTGAGATATATATGAAAACATGTATGTTTTCTAATATTAATCATAAATTCACTCTAAATACTAAAATGAATAGATTGGACAATAATAATATGAAACCCAAATGAATTTATGAAAATGATATGATGAAGGGTTTAATAGGATGATGGAATGTAATGAATAGTGAAGGGAAAGGTGGATGAAAAAGTGACATTTCTGAGTCCTAACAATGAGGGCATAAAGAAACTATGAATCCTCTTCAAACAGTTGAAAACCAAATGCATTCCCAAGACAAAGCACTGTAAATTAGTGTATTTTGTTTATTCACCTTGATTCATTTAGTTTAGAAGAGAGAGAGATGTGGATACATATAAAACATTAGAAAAAACTCATTAGAAAGAAGAAACAATACATAAACTCACTGTCATAAGAATCCCACAAAAATAGTTGTGAAACCTGGTTTTATTCATTGCCAAACCGCTGATACAAATGTTCAATGAGTGCCAACACTTTTGCCAAAGTCCAACCTTTACAAATGACTAAGAAATTACATAATATAGGCAAGAAAACCACTCATTCTATCTATCAGGGTTGAATCCATGAGAAGAGGGGTGGTTTCAACCATATCTAAACTAAGAACAAGAATATAGGGAGTGGAATAGCTTGCCTCTAAAACCAAGGAAACCAATTCATTACATCTCAAAACCACTTGGAACTTGATGTATCTACCCTATGAAGTGATTTTCATCCATATTTACATCGATTTCATCATTTACCATGCTTACATTTACCAAGAAATGAGGAAAAAGTGGTCTCCCAAGAAAACTAGGAAAAATCTGGAAAATCAGGCAAAATTGGCAAAATCAATTTAATGCGCAGCGCCAAAATTTTAATGTGAAACACTTTTTCTAGGCCAATTTTGGAAGCCTTCCCAAAGTCCAAATCAGGTGCAGGATAGCTCGTTGGAAATATTGTCGAGTCTACGTTTTGGAACAACTTGAATTTCAGAATTTGGAGTTCATTTGCCCCTCAAAAAATTGATTCTCCTAAGACTGCTTCCTGTGTGGCAAAAAAGTGGCAGAGAGGGCACGTTTTGGGTGTTTTTTCCCTTTTGGAGACCTAGAACTTGTCCAAAATTCCTCACTATTTCTGAGCTTGATTTTTCTTCCATGCTGATTCCAAATATATAAGTTGTTTTTCATATGGATGCCCCCAACAAAAGCACAGCGCCACCTATTGGAAAAACCTGTTTTTCCAATTCAAAAATTCAAAAATGACAAAATTTTCTCCAAATTTCTTGAAATTTGGCATGAAGGATCCTTCTTAGGTGCTTTTATGGGCCAATGATGCTTCAGCCAAGATCTTGAGTTTATCTTTCTCTTTTTTTCTCCACAAAGCTCTTTTTAGCTTGGCTTTTAGCCTCTTTACCCTTGTTTTGCAAATCTTGTTCCGGGTTAGGTAGTGATAGGCCATATGGCACAACATTCTCTTCTCTTTGATAATCATGTCATTGAGTCTTGAGCTTTGAGAGCCCAAATCAGTGACATCCTCCTTAATCAAAATAAATTCTCTGTCTTGCCCTTCAGTAGGGCCCTCCTCATGCATCTTTTGTTTCCCTTTGTCTTTACTCTTTGACTGCTGGCCAACCTGTATATATGGAGAAGAAGGAAAAGCCCCTTCCACCCAAGGTGGAGATAGAATTTTCATGTGGTATGGTGAAGAAAATGAGACCCCTTCCACCCCCGGTGGAGATAGTACTCGCCTGGCAGCAACAAAAAGCCTCCTTGTGCCTCTCTCATAGGTGACAAACACCGACACACATGTAGTCTCAGTCTCATGAACACCTGGCTGTCCTGATGGCTCTCCTTCCTCCTGAGGCACTGATGGAATCACCTGAGGGCCTTTGAAAATATCATGGGAAATAAAGGTATCCCATGGTATGTTCTGTAAGCTTAGCTGATGCAAGACAACAATTTTGATCAGTGAGAAGTGGTAAATACTGCTGAGTTGTTGAGGAAAAGGTTTCATTTGCACATAGTGAGCCATCTTCTCAATATTCCTGTATATAAAGTAGGGGAGGTTCATCATCCTTACTCTTGTGAAGTGCATCAACAACCTGATATGATATGCATATAGGCGGGAAAACCTTCCTTCACAGGTGAAATACTTGATGATGAGTTTCATGAGAGGAGCATAAATGTTTTGCAAGTGTTTGAAAGGAAAACCGTTGCTGATTTGATTGTGATATCCAGCCTTAATGTAAGGCTCATAATGTTCTCTGCCCACATACTGCCCCTTATTCCACTACTCACCTATATTAGGGATGTGTGTTGCTGCTGAAATGGTGGAAAGTGTCAAGGTGAAAGAGACACCAGCAAGGTTCACCTGGCCATTATGGAGATGGATAACAAACAACCTAGCAAGCTCATGATGAAATTTTACCCTCTCTATCATTTCACAAAACTGATAACAAGATTGGTGTTTAAAGCTAGCTACAACAAGAGGGCAAGCAAGCAATTCTGTAAGAGTGGTGGGGTTCTCCCAGATGATCTTTCCCCCTTTCTGTGGATTTCTTGGCACATGAGCTTCTCTGGAAGAATCACTGAGAGTTTCCTCTTCCCTCTCATAATCTGAATCTCTCTCCATGCTTTTGATAATATGATGGGTGATGAAATTTGTAGTGAAAACAGATGAGTATGAAGAGATTTTGAAATATAAAGTAAGTGAGATGTAAGGTGAGGGTGAATGTTTGAAGGAATTAGGGTAAAGGATTTATGAAGGAATGGGGGAAATGAGGGAGGGAGTAGAGTTTTCAAATGTGATATTAGGGTTTGTTAATGAGTAGGTGTAACGAGGATGTAGGATTTGGGAGTTTGGGAATGGGGAATTTGGGGCTAGGGTTTGATGTAGAAATTAGGGTTTAGTGGAATAGAGCTTGTTGAGTGATGAAAAGTGAAGAAGAGTTGGTAAACTAAGTGTAAATGGAGGAGAATGATAACAAATGATCCTTAATGGCTTATGAAAGGTAGATTAGCTTATATAGGGTTTATGAGAGAAATCTCAATGCTAATAGGGTTTGCATGAACTGATGACAATCGCACTCAAAAACTCAAGCAACAACTTTTCTTGTGCAAGATAATAGGCTATACTTACTTGGCATGATCTTTGAGTAGCTTAGAAGATGATTTGATAACTAAATTGATGAATTTTAAACTTCCCTGAAGATGCGCAATGCATACCAACAGGGGGGTAGCGTCAGTTTAATGCGCAACGCCTGCACGAATTTGCACTGGAAACCTGCCACAGGTGCGCAACACTAATTTAATGCGTAGCCCTAGGGAGAAAACTGCAAACTTGCCTCTGTTTCTCTACTTTAGCTCAAAATCGCTTTTTCTCCTCTCCTTAGATCTCCAATTCAACAATGAAGCTAAAAAAACACTTGAAATGGCCTTTATACCTTTCTACTTTACTTTTTCATTAACCAAGACCCACCCTTCTATAGTTTTGATAATTTCTTTTCAAAATGCTCTATTTCACTTACATCCGACTTTTTCCTTTTTGTAGGTGGACTTATTACATTGAATTTTTGTAGTGGCAGGAGTTGACTTTATCACCAGGTCACCAAGAACAATTCAATTACATATTAGGACAATAAAATTACATAAAATTACATCAAGTGATTCATTAAATGCAAATGCTCAATTTCACCTCAAAACAGAGTTTTGAGGTGAAAGAGCTTTGTTTAGCATAACATAAGTAAACTTATGACTCTATGAACCTCTTTATTCTCGTCATGTGACATGCTAACCTCTTTATTCAATTATGAATGAGCATGATTAACAAACCCTAAGACCTAATGGAACTAAACCCTAAGACTATTTGTTATACATGAAATAAAATCGGATGATTGTGAATGACTAAAAAAAATTGTATAAGCAGGTTAGCAGGTGAATGTCATGATGGAAACCGACATAAAACCACTACCATCATTTTATCCATGACCTAATGGAATGTAGCTGATCGAATTAGACCCTTAATATGCATGCAAAAGAGCAATTTGATCACCGATGGAAGTGTGAAGACATTGACACTAACATTGGCTCCAATGGGGATGGTAGCTCCTGCGAGGTGACAAGAACCACAGATCTTTGGGATAAGTAGACTAGTGCCTCTTCCATTGGGCAATGGAGTCAAGATACTTCGAAAACTAAAACTGGCACTATGACTCAAAATGACTCAAAACTGAATTGAATAAAACAAAAAATGACTCAAGACTTACTTAACTGAAACAAGTACTTACAAAGCTTTTTAATGGCAGTAGAACATCGAGATTTGAGGGCTTCAAATCATGATGAAAACCACTTGCCTACTGATGAAATATGTACAATCATGTGAAGTGGGCCTTCTAATGTAACCAATCCAGCATATGGCTACATACTGAAATTCTGCTCTCATTTTCCCCGAGCAAGTAGAACGATGTACAGGTAGGCAACTCACAATAACAACTCAAAACCAAGGCTTATGCTAGTGAACCAGGCAACATTCATCTTTTCTAACACTTGCAAAAGAATGCCAAAGGGATCTTGCAAATCCTGAAGCACTAGCTTGTCTTGAGACTCAATAGAAAAAATACAAGTACTCCCTCCATTCTGATCTAAAAGAACAGTTGGTTGCTGATTGATAGGAAGGCATAGAGCAGTATAAGCTTCTGCTATTTGAGTGTTGGCTGTAAATTCCTCGACCATGAGAAATTCTGACTCAAATTCTGGCATACTATCTCTCTCAAGCTCATACTCCTTGATTTCATAGTCTAAGCCTTTCTTAAACAAAAAAAAAATATTCAAGAGTATCAAAATTGACAACCCTATCATCTTCATTGAAGAAAACAATACATGTTCACTGATCTATAAATCTAATTTCAAGACTGTCATAATTTTCAAAAGTGGAAGAAGCTTCACCAACACCTTCTTGACCATGTACACACTGCAAACCTGCATTAGCTTGGGCTGTAACATGACCTTTGAGGAGTTGATCTATCTCATCTTCACACAGAGGAGATAATACTTTTTGTTTTATTTTGCTAAAACAGTAATTGTCTTCTCTCTCCTAAAGACTCACAAGGTTGTTGAATATCTTCATTAATTTCAAGCAAAGGAGTATATAAATTTTCCTCAAACTGCTGATTTATTTCATGTGATTCATGTTGACTATCAAGATGCAAAATTCCTTTATCTTCAAGCAAAGAAGAAGCTACGGTATCCTGACTATGATCTTGTGTAACAAAGTGACTACCTCTTTGAGACTGTTGTTGAAGGGAAAAATCAAAGAAGGCTACAATGATTTCTTCATCATCAAGATTTGAATCTAGATCTGAAATAGTGTTATAGCTCCAAATCTCACCAGTATGGTTTGTGATGCTTCAGCCATGGCCTAGGGCAACCCCTCCTTCCAGACCTGGTCAT
>APFE031102019.1:150884-190878 GCA_000404065.3 Pinus taeda
CAATGGGGCACAATTCTTCACCAAGTTGGATCTTCGCTCCGGCTATCACCAAATTCGCATGAAGGAAGCCGACATTCCCAAGACGGCATTCAGAACTCATGAAGGCCATTATGAGTTCCTGGCCATGCCATTTGGTCTCTGCAATGCCCCTTCTACTTTCCAGAGTCTTATGAATCACATCCTCAAACCATATCTCAGAAAATTTGTCCTGGTCTTCTTCGATGACATTGTCATCTATAGTGGCACCTGGGCGGAACATCTTCAGCATGTCGATCTACTATTGCAACTGCTCCGCAAGCATAAATTATTTGTCAAGATGTCTAAGTGTGAGTTTGGCATGGAAGAAGTTGAGTATTTGGGCCACATTGTGGGACGTGAAGGTGTCAAGGTGGACCCCAAAAAGATCCAGGCAATGCAAGAATGGCCTCAACCGATGACGTTGAAGAGCTTAAGAGGATTTTTGGGTCTCACAGGATATTATCATAAATTTGTCGGCAACTATGGTCGCATAGCGAAGCCCCTCACTCAACTCCTCAAGAAAAATTCCTTCTTTTGGACCGAGGAAGCACAACAGGCATTTACCGCGCTCAAAAACGCCATGTGTACCACTCCAGTCTTAGCCCTACCGGATTTCACCAAATCATTTGTCATTGAATGTGATGCATCGGGAACAGGTATTGGAGCGGTTTTAATGCAGGAAGGGCGACCATTGGCCTTCACCAGCCAACAACTAAGTGGGAGGAATCTGGGCCAATCTACTTACGAGAAGGAAATGATGGCCATCTTACATGCAGTAGAGACCTGGCGACCTTACTTGTTGGGACAACGTTTCCAAATCCACACAGATCATCACAGTCTGAAATATTTTCTGGAGCAGCGCCTATCTTCCCCACAACAAAACAAGTGGCTCGCCAAAATGCTGGGATATGATTATGAGATCATCTACAAGAAAGGGAAAGACAACCAGGTAGCAGATGCATTCTCGCGCCAATTTGAGGAGGAAAGTACACTGCTCGCAATTTCCCTCCCCAGTCCAGACTGGATTGAAGAAGCTCGCAGGGAATGGTTTTCACATCCAGGACTCTCCCAACTTATTTCTCAATTGCAGGCAGATCCTAATTCCAGCAAGGGCTACTCGTGGCAGAATGATATTCTTCGCTACAAGGACAGAGTCATAATATCACCAACATCTACCCTCAAAAGTAGCATTTTGGCAGAATTACACTCATCGCCCATTGCAGGACATTCGGGCTTTCAGAAGACGTATGCGCGCACCAGAAGATCATTCTTTTGGACCGGTATGAAACAGGACATCCTTACTTTCGTAGAAGAATGTGACGTCTGTCAACGCCACAAAGGGGAAACAGTCAACACACCAGGCACATTATAACCATTGCCCATTCCGGCGTCAATTTGGATGGAGGTCTCCATGGATTTCCATTACAGGTCTTTCAAAGTCTGGGAACAAGTCAGTCATCATGGTGGTTGTGGACCGACTGTCGAAGTATGCTCATTTCTGCGCCCTACCCCAACCATTTACACCAACGTTGGTTGCCCAAACTTTCATGGATCAGATCTTCAAATTGCATGGCATGCCCACTTCTATTGTGTCCGACCGCGACCCAATCTTCACCAGTAATTTTTGGCAGGAACTCTTCAGAATACAAGGCACTCAACTCAAACTCAGTACTGCATATCATCCGCAAACAGATGGTCAAACCGAAGCAGTCAACAAATGTCTAGAAACC
This sequence comes from Pinus taeda, assembly GCA_000404065.3. Taxonomy (NCBI): domain Eukaryota; kingdom Viridiplantae; phylum Streptophyta; class Pinopsida; order Pinales; family Pinaceae; genus Pinus; species Pinus taeda. The sequence continues at coordinate 152,633 of APFE031102019.1, forward strand.
TACCTTAGGTGTTTCACTTCAGAAAAGCAACACCTTTGGGGACATTGGTTATCTCTGGCGGAATGGTGGTATAACACCAACTATCATGCCACCACCAAAATGACTCCCTATGAAGCAGTCTATGGTCAACTTCCGCCTGCCCCTACTTCTTATCTCACGGGGTGCTCCAAAGTACAAGCTGTGGATCAACTCCTATAATACCGCACAACCATGCTCGCCCACCTGCGCGAGAATCTTCATCAAGCTCAGAACCGTATGAAGCACCAGGCTGACCAACATCGCTCAGAGCGCCAATTTCAAGAAGGGGATCAGGTCTTTTTGAGACTCCAACCATATAAGAAAACATCACTCAAAGACAAAGGATGTCAGAAACTCTCTCCCAAATTCTACGGACCATATCAAGTACTTCAGCGCATTGGAGAAGTGGCTTACAAGTTGGATTTGCCACCTACAGCAAAAATCCACCCAGTTTTCCATGTATCGTGCCTCAAGAAAGTGACTGGGAACAATTGCCGAGTTCAAACCAGTTTACCGGAATTGGACGAGGAAGGGTCAATCTGGCTTCAACCGGAACAGGTTCTAGACACACGAGACAAGCACATGCGCGACCGCATGATTAAACAGGTCCTCGTCAAATGGAAAGACACCTCTCCGGTGCAACTTGGGAACCAGCGACTATTCTTCAGCAGTTTCCGCAACTTCAGCCTTGAGGACAAGGCTAGTCTTAAGGGGGAGGGCATGTTAGGGTCCCACCCTAACCCCCTTATTCATGTCATGGGATCACGTCATAGTCAAGAGTCAATAAAGCCCATATTAATATTTGTAAGTGGTTAACCCGCAATTAATGAAGGGACCACAGTTAGTTGCAAATGGGCGGTAGTATTAAATAAAGGGTAAATGGGCGGTAGTATTAGATAGATGGTATTAATAAAACCCACGGTATTGACCCGTGGTATTGCATGTATGAGTCATATATAAAGGATAGAGACTCCCTACGAGGAGTATCGTGTCTTGTTTTGTAATCAAGCTCTGCTCTATTAGAGGTTGCCCCCTCGAAGAGGCCTGTGAACATTTCTCTCTGAGTAATAAAATCTTTGCTATTCTGTGTTATGGGTATATTTTCTTCGCATATTCTTTGTTCTGGGTATTTTTCTCGCACATTTTCGGTTTAGTATTGCTTTGCAGGTTAAGAAGCATAACACCAACAGGTGTGTAACGCCAGTTTAATGCGCAACACCTGAACAAATTTGCACTGGAAACCTGCCACAGGTGCGCAACACTTATTTAATGCGTAGCACCAGGGAGATAATGCGCAGCGCCAGGGAGAAAACTGCAAACTTGCTTCTGTTTCTCTACTTTAGCTCAAAATCACGTTTTCTCTTCTCCTTAGCTCTCCAATTCAATAATGAAGTTAAAAAAACACTTGAAATGGCCTTTATACCTTTCTCCTTTAATTTTTCATTAACCAAGACCCACTCTTTTATAGTTTTGATAGCTTTTTTTAAAATGCTCTGTTTCACTTACATCCGACTTTTGCCTTTTTGCAGGTGGACTTATTACATTGAATTTTTGCAGTGGCAGGGGTTGACTTTGTCACCAGGTCACCAAAAGCAATTCAATTACATATTAGGACAATAAAATTACATAAAATTACATCAAGTGATTAATTAAATGCAAATGCTCAATTTCACCTCAAAACAGAGTTTTGAGCTGAAAGAGCTTTATTTAGCATAACATAAGTAAACTTATGACTCTATGAACCTCTTTATTCTCCTCATGTGCCATTCTGACCTCTTTATTCAATTATGAATGAGCATGATTGACAAACCCTAAGACCTAATGTAACCAAACCCTAGGACTATTTGTTATACATGAAATAAAACATGATGACTATGAATGACTAAAAAAAAAATGTATAAACAGGTCAATAGGTGAATGTTATGAGGGAAACTGACATAAACCACTACCATCAGTTGATCCATGACCTAATGGAATGCAGCTACTCGAATGAGACACCTGATATGCATGCAAAAGAGCAATTTGATCACTGATGGAAGTGTGAAGACACTGACACTAACACCATCTTTTCATTTTCTCTTTTCATATATTTTTGGAAATCATTTGAATATTGAAATTTATGTACAATATGAAATTACAAATACAAAATACTTAATCACCTTGAGATCCTATAATTTATAGGACCCTAACAGTGGCTCCATCTGGGGATGGCACTTCTCCAAGTGAAGTGTCAAGAACATATGATTAGCAATCTTGAGTACTCCATGTCTGTAATGTTTTCATCTGATTTCTTTCATTGTTTTAAGATACTTTTGGTAGCTCATCAATCTAGGCCTAGGGCCTTCGTTGCAGGCTTCAACCCCTGTTAATAAGTTATCCAATCAAAACCATAAAGACTATGATATTTACAATGATGTAAGAAAAATATGTAGGCTAGGAAAATTAGTGTTTCAACATCTTGCAATTGAAAGGACCTCCAGTTATCTCTACTCCATCTAGCTCTTTAAGGAAGAATGCATTATTTCCCTTGAAAGAATAAACAATATATGGCCCTTTCCAAATATTATCAAACTTTCCATGTTTGCTTTTGTCCTCTCTCATAGAATCCCACCTCAGAACTATGTCCACAATGTTAAAGTCATCGTCTTTTTTTCTTCTGTCAAATATCTTTTTAATATTTTCCTGAATAACTTGGGTCTTGTTGTATACTTCCTCCTTGGATTTCTGCAACTGGATAGTTTAGTTGATCCTTCTTTGTATATCATTGGGTTCAACTTGCACTTCTTGAATGATCTTCATGACTGTAACTCCTAAAGAGGATGGAACAATTTCATCCATTCATAGACCAATTGGTATGGTGACATGCCAATTGATTTTTTAGTAGTAAGTCTGTCAGCCCAAAGTGCATTGACCAACTTGTCACACCAAGATTTTTTGTTGTCTCCTAACAACTTTTTTGATGATGTTTACCAAAATTTTATTTGAGGATTCAGCTAACCCATTACCATGAGGGTAATAAGTTGTTGAATGTCCCAAAGTAATGTGGTATTTATGAAAAAAATCAACCATTTTCTTAGATTTAAAGGTTGCAACATTATTAGTGATGAGTTTTCTAGGACAACCAATTCTGGAGAGGATATTAGTATCAAGGAATTTAATAACGACAACATTAGTGGTAACTCTGGAAGGGGGGCTCTATTCATTTAGTAAAGTAGTCAGTGGCTGTAAGAATCCACTTATGTTGGGCAGAGGAAGGGGATGAATTTCACCAATGAAGTCCAATCCCCATTGTTTGAAGAGGCTTTCAACAGAGATAGGCTTTAATGGCAAGGGCAACAATTTTCACTTTCCCTAAAAAATCCAGCATTTATGGCATGAGGTGACTTGTTTGTGAATGTCAGGGAAAAGAGTAGGCTAGTAGAAACTAGCTCTAAGGATTTTATCAGTAGTGGTTTTCCAATAAATATGTCCACCTCAATCACCTTCATGGAATTCCTTCATAACTTTTTCTGCATCATCCTTTAACAAGCAATTAAGTAAAATACCCCCAACATCTTTCCAATACAAAACATTTTCTATAATGAAAAATTTAACTTCTTTTAACTTGAGAAATCTTGCCTTTGTTTTTGTGAAACCAGGAGGAGCATTTAAATTAAATAAGACATAAAGCAAGTCTGCATACCAAGGTGAGTTCATAAATGCCTCATCAATTTGTGGAGTCACCCGTTCCTCTTGATTATCTAATGAATCAACCAAGTTAATGTCTAATTCATGGAAATTTGACTCAACAATCAATTTGGCTAGTCGTTGACCTTTGATTAACTTGGAGGGCTTGATTTCTAAGTCATACTCAAGAATGAAAACAATCCATTTACCTCATTTTACATCAGGTCCATTCTGTGTCAAAATGTCTTTGACCACTGAATTAGGTACATAAGAAATAATATGTGAATGCAAAATATATACTCTAAAATATTTTATTGCTTTAACCAAAAGCCTGTTTTTCCATAATGTTGTATTTCAAAGATGCATCTCTTAAAGCTTTACTAAAGAATGCAATAGGTTGCTCAAAACCTTCATTGTTTTTCTGTAGTAAGACTGTTGCAATAGTGTGTTCAGAAGCAAAAGAGAAGATTATGAAATCTTTTGTAAAATATGGACTAATCAACACTGGTGCTTTGGTCAATGCCTGTTTAATTAAGTCAAAGGATTGTTTAGCCTCAATATTCCACTTGATTTCTGAATCCTTTTTAAGCATGTTTGTTATGTTTCTAAGAAGTTCTACAAGGTTAGGAATGAATCTCCTTAGGAAATTTATTTTGCCAATAAAAGATTGAAGCTCTTTGATGTTCCTTGGATGACTGATTTTTAATATTGCTTCAATTCTATTGGGATCAATCCTAATCCCATCCTTGGAAATAATGTGACCAAGAAGTTTTCCTTCCTCATGGCCAAACAAAGTTTTCTTAGGATTTAGTGAGATGCCAAACCTTCTACATTTTTAAAACACTCTTCTTAGATGTGATAAATGTTCCTTGTCAGTTTTAAAATAGGCAGTAATGTCATCTAGATAAATCGCAAAAAAATGACCAATTTCATTAGCAAAGGCAATATCCATTTACCTTTGGAAAGTGGCTCCAACATTCATTAACCCAAAGGGCATTTTCACGTACATGAAGGTTCCCCATGGAGTAGTGAAGGAAGTTTTATCCTGATCATCAGGATGCAATAAGACTTGGTTATAACCTGAGAAAAAATCTAATAAGGAAATTCTACTAGACCCTACTACCTTTTGCAATATATGATCCATTTTAAGTAAGGGGTAGTTGTCTTTAAGGGATACCTTATTAAGATTTCTGAAATCGATACACAATCTGATTTCTCTGGTTTTCTTTCTAGTAGGCACAATGTTAGACACCCATTTAGAGTATCTAAGAGGAAGTATGATTTTAGCATCATACATCCTTTTCACTTCTTTCTCAACCAAAGGCATAAGGACAGGATTTATCCTACGAAGTTTTTGTTTGAATGGTTTTTTATCTTCCATGATTGGGATTTTATGTTGTATGATACTAGTGTCATATGATTTTAGATCCTCATAGCTCTAGGAAAAGACATCTATGAACTCTTTGAAAAGAGCTATGTATCATTGTCTGGTAACAATAGGAAGTGATTTTGAGAGTTTTATCATTTTGGGATTCTGCTCACTACCTATATTGCATTCTTCTATGTTTGCCCCTGTAGGTTCTACTTTTGGATTTTTTTCTACATCATTAAAATCGAAAAGTTATTCTAATGGAACTAGACCCCTAGGCAGAACATTATCCTTAAGCTGAAGTACTTCAAATTCTTCTTTTTTGGATCTATTTCATGAAATTCTAATTTATGTACATCTTTACTGACTAAAATATTTACATCAGAATCATCAAACTGTTTATCTACACCAACATATTCAATAATCTGATTTTCTACTTCACACTCTAAATCTATGCTACTTCCTTCATACTCATCCTTGGATTGCAAAAAATTTTCATTCTGCTTATCACTTCCAAATACCTGCCAATATCTCATATTTTCAGGTATAGCTGGATGATGTTTAACTTCCACCGTATATTGTTTATTGGGATGAGGTATTTTTCATGTGCTAGCTGAAAAAGCTAAACCATTAGCCAGGACATTCTGATTTCTGGGAATGACAACAAGATCATATTCTACAAAAGTTCCTAGAAAGTCAAGCATAAAATTTTTGTATTCTCTCAACCTAGGATGTTTTGCAACATACTCTCCCTTGATATGTTTTATAATTAATTCAGAATCCCCATGAATAGAAATTATTTTAGCACCTAACCTCTTCAATAATTGCAATCCTATGAGAAGTGCCTTGTATTTTGCTATATTATTGGTGCAATGAAAGTTGAGTTTATAGGAATGACCTTCTGTATGATTGTTCCCTTAATTGGACACCCACACACCTGCCCCTGTACCTGCTTTGCTACAAGAGCCATCAAATCTCATGTTCCAAAAAGGTTCAGTTTCAGTGTTTTGTTGCACATTTTGTATTTGATTTTCATGTTTCTCATCAATGTCATTTTCATCTTTTGTAACCTGTGCATCAATGTCTCCATCATTATAAAGAATGAAAGAGTCCATGTCGGAATGAACAGAGTAAAGAGGATAGTTATGTGGACTCTCTTGAATACTCACCATATACTTCATTAAAGTTTCCCTGTATAGTGTTCTTTGTTGACTAAACACTGGCATAGTGGCGTAAGTCATGTCCATTTGTAGGGTTCCTTGTAATTTTTCTCCCCATGAGCATGACAACAACATGCCATACTTAGTGGGAATGTCTGCAACCACTACATCCATCACTAGACTTTTAGTAGGGATTTGGGCTAAAGTAACACATAGGTCTTTGATAAGACCTAGGCATCTAACTTTTCTAGAATCAAAGGAGTACAAGTCTTTGTAGGGTCTACTAAATTAGTAATGTCAAGTCCTAGTCTCTCCATCACAGTCTTAGGCATTAAATTATGGGTTGCACCTAAATCTAGCATATCATTATGGAGAATTTTATCATGAATATTCAAACTAACATAAAATGGAGGGACCCCTCCTTCTTGTGGTTTGCCTTCAAATTCTGGCCAAAATAAGAGTTCAGGTTGATCATCATTCAAATTTACAGAGCCAGCGTTTTCCCCAATGTTTAATGCTTTCATGACTTGAGTCCTGTATACATTTTTGTTCATTAATTCAGTTAAGGGGATAGAAATTTTCAGCTTGGCAAGTTCATTTTCAATACTGAATGGTGTTTGATCTTAAGTAGATTTGGAAAATCAGACTTATCAACAACTCTTATTGTGGCAAGTTTTGTTTGTTGGCTGGTAGAAGCGAAATCAGTTTGAGTAGTTTTGGAAGGAGTACCAATTGTCTTTTTCATAGTAGCTTCTACTGGCTTCTTCCCAAGATTTTCAGTGGTTTTATTAGGAGGATTTTCTGTTGTTTTCTTGGAATCAGAATCACAGGATTTCCAACATTTTTTTTATTTGCAGTATCTTGATTTTTCTTACATCAAAGATTATACTACCTATGGACTTTCATTATGGCATTTTAAAACTGTTGTTTGTATTCATCTGACTCTTCAGAATCCAATTCAATCTGGGCTATGAGAAAAATTTCTTGCTCCTCTTGAGTGAGGAAAATTGTTTCATCATCATTTACCCCCAACAAATTTATTTGATTATCATCCATATCTTCCACAACATTCCCCTTATCGTCTGTGTAATTTTCTTGAAAAGGAGGCCGAACCTGCTGGTCTGGACCCTTTTGTTCCCTTTGTTTAATTTGGTGAACATTCCTTCTAAAGTTTTGGTTTCTAGTTTGAGGGACATTTTTGTTTTCTCTTGCTTGAGTTTGATCATTAATGTTCAGTCTTTGCATCATTTGATTCACTACTCTGACTAAGTTATCAATCTTATGATCAACAACAGAAGTAGAAGGTTCCTCTTTTATGGTTACTCTACGTTCATACTTCAGTTTGGCTTTTTTGGCCAGGATGTTAGCTTCAACTTTAATTGCATTTGCTTTCATTTCTTCCAAAGATGTCAGGTCTCTCTCTCTAAGTTGATATTCCATGTCTACATAGAAACCATCTGGAAAATCAATCAGAGCTAGGCCAGGGGAGGGCTTGATGTCTTGTGGAATGGCATTGTAAACAATATTAAATCATTCACAATATTCTTCCACACTTTAATTTTGTTTTCTTTAAAGTCTTTTATATTCATTTAGGAGTTGAAGTGGATTCTTCTTGATCTCCCATCTGGCTAAAAACGTTTGATGAAAAGCATCAAGGTTGGATATACTTCCTGCAGGTAAACCCCTAAACCATTTCTTGACATCACCTCCTAAGCTTTGGGCAAACAATCTCATTTTAACATCAGCTTCATCTACTTCTTGGAGGTCAAACACATCATTCATCCTATCCACATGCTGTTGGGAAGTATAAGCACCAGTATTATCAAAGGTAAAAAATTTGGGCGGGTAATCTGCAGGCATAACATTTAGCTGGCCTGGTACCTCCAAGGGTGCATACCTTCCTACCATAACTATCTTGGTAGATTTACTTGAAGATGGACCTAATGGAGGTGTAGTTTTGATAACTACAGGGATAGTAGGTATAGTAGTTTGAGAAATCATAGGTAGGGAAGTTGAAACTATGGAATGAGTAGGACTGGGAGGCTGTAGATGTACAGATTGAGAAGACTGACTAGACAAAGAGGCTGCTGCAATAGTTAAAGAAGAGAATTCAACAGATTGCTGAATAAAATCTTCTTCAATAGCTTGGTCCAACATTGAAACTAGACCTTGTAATTTGTCAAATTGCTGTAAAGATTCAAGATCAGGATTTGTTTCAAGGACTTGGGTTTGGGGTATATATGGTTGTAGTATGGCTTTGTCTATGATAGTGTGATCTGCAAAAGCCTCAGACTTTGACCTAAACAAACTTTCCTGGAAAGGAAAATCAAATTCTATGTCTTGTAAAGTTTCAAATTTCTCTGGAAGAGAATTAGAACTTAACAATGGAATATTTTCAGAAGAGAATTGAATCTAGACAAGGGACTATTACTACCTTGACTCTCAGTAAAAATTTTCTTTCTCACCAACTTCTCAGGGTTATTTATGAATTCAACAGGGTTGGGATCAGGGTGAGATCTAGTGTAAATTGTTTTGGGAGCCAGAGCTATGAAAAATCATCACACAAAAATTAAAATTAGAATCAAAACAGTAAATATATACAAAATAACAACCTAAGATCATGTATTTCATAATGATACAACAATTGCTTATTGAAATACTGATTTTAGACCAGGGAATAATAATGTTTTGGATTAAAATAATGTTCTTGCCTAGTATGGTCGCCACTATGTTATCGTTCTATGATTTTAAGATTGGCAGAATAACTATCGAGGACAACATCAAACCACTTTTAGAACTGGGATCTAGCCTTTCCAGCTCCAGAGAGGATCTCTATTTATGATTTAACTTTGTTTTTTAAGATGATCTTCGGCGAGTTATAATTATTCTTGATTGTTTGTTTGTTTGAAATTGGTTGACTGGTTTGGTTGGTTGATCTGATTAAATTAATTTCTTTCCATTGGGCTATGGAGTCAAATAAAGCTGGATATTGGATCAAATGTTTAAAAGAGTAATCACAGGGCAAGCTAGTTACGTTTATTGGATCTTTAAAGTGAATTATGAAATGAAGAAGAGGTGTTTTCAGTAATGATTGAAAAGAATTTAATAATTTTTCAATCAGACTTCAGAAGAAAAACATACAAATTGTAAAAGCAGTCTGAATAAGGTGTTCAATAAACAAATCTTATTTTTCACATTTCCTATTTTACAATTAGATTTTTGGATGATTATAATGTAAAGAAAAACAATGGAAACAAATATTACAATAGGAAAAACATCACTAGTAAATTGCAGCACAAGAATCGTGTGAAAGTATTTGTATTAATGACGCTCCAGCAGTGTGGAAAAAGTACAATGTGCAATAAGAAAAATTACAATGATCAAGAACTGACCCCCAATACTTCGAATGAATGAAGTATTTAAACTGAATTTCCAAAAGGATTACAATGAATGCCTTATCAACATGGAAATCTATTATTAATTACGAAATAACAGAATTGACTAATGTGACCAAAAGGGGTGAATTTGGTGAAGTGATTTGGATGTATGACACTATTTTCGCGGAGAACAGTTGTTGAGTTGCCATGATTTGGGTGTTGCATTGGTGTAGCTGATCTTTACCTTTTTCTTTACTCTTGAAATTCACACAATTTACCCCACTGCTCCTCATCCAGGATGGTAATTTTTGTTGCCTTACGGTAGATCTCATATAACTCGGTATATCGAGAAAATGTGGGCTTTACTGTGAAAATATGAACTATCTCATGCTGAATGAAAATATCGTTGCTAATAACTTCGAAAAAAACTCTCCCTGTCATAGCACCTTTAACATTGGAAAATTAAGCAGTGTCCCTTGGAATGTATTTAAGCTTCCTCATATAATCTTCCCTGGTTATCTATTTGTCATTAATTACAAATAAAGAAGGCATACCCCTCTTTGTTAATGACTATATTTTGCTAAAAAATCTGTTGACTGCTATTTCCAAACTATGACATTTTTCTTTAAGCTGCACAATTAGATTTTTCTCTGTAAGAACTTTCTTCACTTCCAAAACTGTCTTTGTCCTGCCATCTACTCCCAAATCATCCAACTCATATCTGTTTTTGGAGTTTAGAAACTTGATGAAGTTGTTGGCTGCGGCAGGCATATCTACCAACTCGTTGTTAATAGTAGAAATGGCCTCAGTAGCTCTTTGAATCAACTTTTTTTGCTCAAATATAATCTAAGTGCATGGCTAGATTTCATCCATGGCTTTAATAATATTGGTCCATACAATTTCCTTAACTTGACCCAGTGTGTGGCCAATGGAGGATTCCCTTTCGGAATTTTGTAATATTTCTATATGCTTCTGAGCTCTCTATAGCTCTGCTGGATGGAAAGTTTCTGTCCTTGCCTTATGCTCTTGCAGAACATTAACTTGAGCCTGGAATCTTTTAATTTCTTCTGTTTGGAGAGACATATTCTCCACTACACTTTCCAGCTGATCTGCAGTATTCCCTGTGTTGCTGTAGAAGATGTAGATGTAGGAATTATTGTAAGAGGTATAGCTTCTAAAGGGACAATAGACATTCTGGCATCTTTCTCCTTTTCTTTGATTATTTTCTCCATCTCTGTTTCCATTTGTTTCAACTGTACATTCTGCTCCATGATACGCTTCATCATTTCTGTCTTCTGTGACTATGTTTCTTCAATGTCTTTGGCCAAAGGGTCTTCTGTGGCTGGAAGTTTCAATTGTTTGATCAATGCTACAATGTCAGCATTCTTCTGTCTTATGATCTCTTTTGCAACATTGATATTTGAAGGATCATATCCTACCTTGATTACCAAGTGCTCCAAAGCTTTGGTTCTTGTATCTTTAGCAAGTGAAGAGACTTTCTCCATCTTCAATTGTGACTGAACATTAGCTAAAGAAACCTGCAATTTGGACAAACTCATAACAATGTTAGTGAGTGTAGATGAAATCATTTGACCAATTTGTTTGTGCATCTCCATTTGATCAATGGGATGTATGTATTTTATTTCAAATTCAAATGAAGTATTTTTGTAATCTGATGTTTCCTTGGGCTGTGGGATCTGTGCTTGGAGAAAATCCATCTGCATTTTTCCTTTCTCAGAGTCAAAGGATGACAATAGTCTACTTTGAGAACTGGAAGTCTGCTTCAAGAACTGATTATATGTATTAATCTTCAAAGCTTCATTTCTCAATTTAATCTCCTTGAATGTATCAAATATTCTCTTTTATTTCTCCTCTATGGTAGATGGATTGGTTTGCATAACTTGTTGATGATCCTGTGAAGTTTTCGAGGTAGTAGGAGAAAGTGTAGTCTAATCACCTACTTGTGAGGAACCAGGTGTCTCTTTGGTGGTGATAATATCTTCTTGATCTGAATCCTTGCTTAGGTTTACTTTGGGATTGAGCTTATTCCTCTTCCTGTATATGATTTTGAAGTCTTCACTGGGGGTATCAGTCACTGAAGGTGACTCTTCTTCTTTGATCCTTTTTCCTGCTTTCTCATGTGTGACAAAAATTTGTAATGTTGAAGTTGACACTAATTGCTCCTCTAACTCTTGTAGGGTGTTTTTAGTCCATTCTAACTGGTTCTTGTATCTCCCAATATCTGGTTTGAATGTATGAATATAAGTTGTAGATTTGTTTTCTACCCTTAACTTGGAGATGACACCTAATGGATCATATGACCATGTAAAACTAAGGCTAAATTGCATTTCTTTCAGCAATTTCTCTGCTTCTTCCCCTGTTGCCCTGCTGTTACAAATGAAAGGCCCTATTTGGGTTTTGATATTGAATTGAGATTTCTTCTTGGAAGACACAAAATGAATCTCATCAACATTGAGCATTTGCCTGATGTATTCTAAGGAAAAAAAACTCATTGGGAGGAATTTTGGCAGTTTGTAAGGAGTGAGTTCACACCCATATATCCTTAGGTTTGTGTAATTTTGGTAAAGATACCAATCTCGCATTTTTACTTGGTTTGATAACAGCAAAACTTTCTTGATTTATTCACTGATTCTTGGCTCTGGATTGTTGCTTAGGATGCTGAGTGTTGGATGTACAAACATTTCTATGAATTGTTTGTATGAGTATTATTTTTGCTCCTTCATTACTAGTGTAGTCTAGAAGATGACTGATTTCTGATTTCCCTCATCATCCAACTTTTGTAATGCAAAATTGAGCTTGTCTCCCTAAAAATACAAAAACATATATACTAACATAGAAGCATATTTAAATACTTCCTCAGTTTGGAATTTGATGAGTAGTTCATGGATGGAATTTGCAAGTAATTGGCTGAAGTTGAACAAGATGGAAGGCTTGGAATCTATGGAGAAAATGGAAAGGAATCCTATAATGGCCTCATCTACCCACTGATCCGAGTAATAATCGAGGCAGGAGATGACTGTAATGATATGCTTGGCTCTCTCAGGGAAAATGGAGAATGGATAGGAAGGATGTTTCTTGGGTAATGGGGCATTTTCAGTCAAGAAAAGCTCAAGGGTTTTGGCTCTTTTTGCAAAGTCCAGTTTATGATATAATTCAGTGAGTACTTCATGAGAGAAAGGAGTGTAATTCTCTATTATAGTAGCTTGCATCATTTGATCTATAGATTGGAGAGTTATGGTGAATGAAATTTCTCCTGTGGGGGCAATAACAAATCTTTAGTTGGGTACATAAGAAGCATAACATTTCTTGATGAATTTAGGGGCACTGTGGGTGTGGGGAAAGAAGTAATGGGGAAAATTGGATTCCCATAGTCCAATATCATCAGACTTATCAATGAATTTTTCTTCAAGCCAGCGGTACATTTCAAATAAATCAAACTCACACAGGGTTTCATGGATTTTGTAATCTCTGTCCGCTAAAGGAATACGATAAAAATTAATTGAAGGGTGGATCAAAGGACTTACATGTTCTTCCTTTCCCTTATCTTTAGGAGGCATGATCGGATTAGGCTGAGACACTGGTTAATTGTGCAGGTTTATAGGGTGCAGAAATGGACTCGGATTCGGGAAGACAGGAAAAAAAGGCACTAGTTTGAAAGGGAGTTCGCGGGTGTGATCCTCGGCCGGGTTAAACTGTTACAATTTGAATTGGTAAACCTGTCACAGAAAATGGTATTAGCATAGTATGATATTGGTAACATGTGAATGTGCGAATGGAGGGATTTTATAGTTTTCATGGTTTTTCTCCGATGATGGCGCGGGTCCGTTATGTTAACGGTTAAGTAATTAAATTACTTAACGATTTGATTTAGAGGTAGTGGATGTGATTGGTGGGAGCAACGAATAAATGAGGTGGCAGGAGGGGATTGGCGAGAGTGTAACAGATCGTTGGACATAGATTGTCATTGATGTAAATATGGCAATATTCAAGAGGAGGAGACAGATCCACCAAAGGAGCAAACAACGCAAAGAGGAGTAGACGAAGCCACATATATACATGCCATATATATGCCAAGACGAGCAGATGGAACCATATATATATATAATATATATATATATGTGAGAGCCAAGAGGAGCAGATAGAGCCAAGAGGAGAAAACAAAGCTAAGAGGAGCAAACCAAGCCAGAGGAGCCACAATGGAGACGAGAGGAGCACACAGAATCATCGGAGGAGCAATAGATATGAATTTAACACAAACACAGGTAGAAAGACTTGTATATATATGTATTTACACTATCAGCTGCAAAACTCACGAATATATGTCGTTACACTATCGCAGGCGGAAACTAGACTTGAAAATATATGCACGGGAGATGTGGGACCCTATCGGGTCCAGCACATCGCATCGGCACTTCGGAAGTGGGAATTATAGTGTGTCAAGTGGCCCCTTTGCGATCGCCGATAGTGATTATGGCATCAGGAAATCGGAGCGGAGGTAAGGCCTTGACCATATGTGATTTGCGATCACTGATAGCGATTATCGCATCAGGAAATTGGAGCGGAGGTAAGGCCCTGACCATATGTGACTTGCGATCGCCAATAATGATATTGCATCGAACCCCGGCCAAGGGCAAACCTCGATTGCAATGAACGGTTGCAGACCCGATGAGAATATCAATTGCAGTTTATATAATATCGCATCCAGCAGGGGAATCGACCATCGGCAATCGACTGTGTTATGTGCGAACCTCCGGAAGCGGTGATTGATATAAAGGATGACGTGGCATGTGGGACCTCTATATGGCTATAGCCTCGTTCATATGGTTTCCGTGAAGTAATAAATCTGTAAATAAAATAAGTCATATATATATACATACATATATATATATATGTATATATATATAATATGTATAATATATATATGTATGTATATATAATATATATATATATATATATATATATATATATATATATATATATATATATATATATAATATATATATTATATATATATTATATATATATATATATATATATATATATATATATATATATATATATATACATACATATGTTGAAACACCTCATTTCTGGAATTGATCTCGGGCATCTATATTACAAACAAATAACAGTTCACAACTCGTGAACTTGAAAAAAAAAAGGGGACCTCTTTGATATTTTTTTCAATAAGCATCATTTATATTGTAATTCAGCCCCTCCTCCTCTTGAACGTGTCCCATGAAGCATTGGTTAATTCGAGTGCAGAGGAAGCTAAAGCGAATGGAGAAGGGAAGCCAGTAGGTCGAGCGAGTGTTGAGGAAGCCAAAGCTCAAGCGAGTGAGGAGGAAGCCAAAGAGCCAGTGAGCAAGCGGAAACGAATGGACAAAGGCATGAGAATTATAAAAACAAAAAAACAGAGAACTGTTTGTGTGGTTGTTGTGTTGAATAATCTGAGTATGAGATAGTGGAAGTAGTAGAGGAAAAAGGGGTAGCAGAAGCAGCGGAAGCTGAATAGAGTGTAGCAGCATACTAGTGTATATCAAAGTTGGGTTGGAGCCCAAGAGGTTGGAGCCTCAGAATTGAACAGGACTGAAGTCATTGGGGGTAGGTGCTCCTAAGTGCAGAACCACTACAAAACAGAGTTGGTGCTTTGGAGGTTGGACCCTCACTGAAGTCCAAGTTGGAGCTTGGCAACTATTTCACAATCAGATTTATACTTATATTGTATTTATTTCATTGCACTGTCTTGTGTTTTAATAAAATCATTTATTCTGATTATTGATCTCTGTGTTCTGTTATACATATACACATCTATATATGCTTTTGGCAATCGCTAGAACAAAAATAATAAATACTGATTCACCCCCCCCAGTATTTCCAATAATTGGTATCAGAGCCAACTTCTTCATACTAAGCCTAATAGCTTGAAGCAGGATCCACAGCCATGATGAGAAACCACGAAAAATTAGGAAGACCTCCTTTGTTCGATGGCACTAAATTTAGTTTCTGGAAGAAAAGAATGACCTACTACTTAATGTCCCTTGGACCTAAAGTCTGGCATTCTTGTCAAAATGAATACCAAACGACTTCCACTCTTCCAACAGACCAAGACGGAAAGAAAGCCTACATCACAAATGAAAAGGCCATGAACTCCATAACTAGTGGAATCACTGATTCTGAGTTTACAAAAATCATGCACTGTACCTCTGCCAAAGAAATGTGGGAGAAGCTAGTTGGCTTGTATGATGGAGACTCAAAAGTCAAAAAGGCAAAGCTTCAAACTCACAGAAGACAATTTGAAAGTTTGAGGATGGAAGATGAAGAAGATATTGCAACATACCTCCTCCGAGTAGCTGAAGTGGTAAATTCCCTGAAAGGATTGGATGAAAAAGTGGAATAAAGTACCATTGTTCAAAAGGTATTAAGGTCTCTTCCAGACAGATTTGACTCCAAAATAAGCGCTATAGATTGATTGATTTGAAAAGGCACCTAGTAGATCATGAGAAAAAAACTCAGAAAATGATTGATTTGAAGAGGCACCTATTTGACTATCCTCATACTCTTTGTCACATAAAATTTGGCAAACCTACTGGTCAAGGGATTCCTAGGCCCAAATAAAGAAACACACACTACCAGGCTTTATCGGTAATGGTAGTATTGCAATGCCAGATAATCAACACTTTCTTTGACATTATAATCCCATGTTAGTTATTTGACACAAAAATTCAAATAAACATACACTACCACCTAATGTCAAATAACCAACACTTTCTAAGGTGTGTCAAATGATTCAATTATAATCGATGATGGAGAAGTCATTACGTCCCCCACCCAACCACCAATTTCAGGGAAAGGGGGGCGGGGGGGGGGGGGGCGGTCCTCTTTGTGTCATATGTGCAATTAAATATCCACTATTTATTTAAATCATATCCCCATGATCCTATGATTCAATCAAATTTGATTACTAAAAATTGACTTTGCCCCTGCCTATCTGAACTTTAATGGGGGGGTTCGAAGTTTTTTTGTCTACACATTGGCACCACATGAGGTTAATTGGGCCCACTGCATGTCATTGTTGATATGCATCAATGAATAATGGACGATGGACCATGTCATATCCACATCACTATCTGCCACTTTTCATGCCATGCATCACCTAGAAAATGGCCCGCCAACCAAAAATGGTCAAATCCACCTGCCACGTGTCATGAACATAGGTTGCCACATTGTCATATGTAGAAAATCCTATAGATTCACAAGCTCATGCAATTTACTAAAGCACATGACAAGAGTCTACTTCTACTTTCAACTAGTGGAAGCCAATAGATCGATGAAAACAATAAGAACAAGAAGAAGATAAATCAATGGCACATAACACAATATGTATTTGGGGAAAGCCACTGCTCAAAACCCGCTATCTATATTCCCTATATAAAAAATACGAGTGAATATACAAAGCTTGTTCTCATTAGAACAATTCCACACAAGTATGCTAACTCTCTTAGCTCACAAGCAAGCTCTTGGCCAACAGTTAGCCAATTTTGTAGCTCTCCAAACCCCTATTTCCTTACACAATTCCTATGACTAAATAGCCCATATTAATGGGAATCTAGTGCATCCAAAACTGCACAATCCAAACTAGGTCCAATTCCTCATTGCATGCATAATCTATACAACTTAGTAAATCATACAACTGATAGTACACTATCCCTGCACTCTAGTCTCAACTGGGTCTTTCTCTAAACTGACATGCATGAGTTTCTCATGAGGAAATATTCAGTTAACTGGAGTAGCACTAGTGGATGCATTAGTGCACCAACTGATTGTTAGTCTTCTATTAGTTCCAGAAACAATTTAGAACTAATTTAATTGAACTTCACTGAGTAAACTGAGTGATCTAATTTCCATCTCAATTTAAACTCATACTAGACCCCTAAAACTTAGGGAGAACATATACATGACTACATAAAGACTTCCAACTTGAAATTCCTAAGATAATTAAGTTAATTAAACTTAATTAACTATTTACAAGTTGCTATGAGAATAGAATTCGATTTTAATTCTCAGTTTAATTCAAGGACAAATTACACTAGAATTTCTTGTTGCCATTTCTCAACATCATATGCCACCTGTCTCTGCCAAGTCACCTTGCCATGTCATATGGGGTCCACCTATGGTTTGCAGTCCATTAGTGTTCATGTATTCCTTGAGGGAAATCACCTCAAACTCAAGTTTACTCTTCATTCCCAAAGACTTAGACTAAGTGTCTTATGCTAGTAGAAAGCTCTCTGAGAGGGCTATCCAACCAAGCCATTTTCATGTGCTTTTGAAAAAGTTTCCAATAGACAAAATTCCTTCAAATATAGGCTACTCAACAAACAAACAAGTCATCATAATCTTAGCACATTTTTAATAGAAATAACCAAGACATCAATAAAAAACATAAGCATAATGTATGAAAACTCAACAAGATCCCCGTGAACTTGATATCACTCGACATCATTGACAACAACTATCGACATACTCAATGTTAGCACTTTGTAATTACTCCAAGATGAGGAGAGAAACCCAAAGGTAACCACAAACCAACTTTAGGACTAGAAGCTAGCCCTTCCAAACCCAAATAAGGCTCTCCCTTATGAAATCTTCTAGATTTTAGGATAGGTCTATAGATCAAGGTAGAATAATTTTAACAGTTTGATGGCAGGGGAGAGGGAAAATTCATTGGGTATGGAGTCAAATCAAGCTAATAATTTCCATTTCTATGATGGGAAATGAAGAATCCTTATACAGGGGCAAGGTAGGAAACATTTATGGTATCTTTATTAAATTTTGTTATAGAGAGGTGAGTAGAGGAATAAGGAAATTTGATAATATCTAAATCATTTAGCTGAGGATGAATTTTAGATATTATGATGGAGGAAAAAATGCTGAAATGTTTAGTTATCTATAACAGAGCACCTGGAAGTGAATTATGAAATAATTTCTTTTAAATAAACACCGAAGATATAACATTTAAGCATGTCTATAATAGAAGATAAAGAAACATAAACAAGGTATAAACATCACCATAAATTATTGACACATGAACCCTTGAACAAGTAGACTTCGACCTTCATCATTCACTGAAATTTTCAAATAAAACTGTACAATGCACAGTGTCTCTTCTCTATCACACACTAACCATCTCTTTTCTCAATCAAAGTTACATCATATATACATCAAACAATATTATTTCTTCCCTTTAGGAACCTAATTCCCCAAAAGATTTAGTTTTATGCTTGTAGCAACGAATATAGAACCATATTCTACAAGCTAGGAGACTGTTTGACTAAAGGAATCTTTAACACAATACATAACAAAATACATTGAATGCCTTCATAAATAAGAGTTTCGAATATTCAAAAAACTTTAGGACACTTTTCATAACCATATGAATCAATTTCAGGAGGTGTAGAGTCGAATTGAAAGGTCAAACTGTTGACTGTGTGGAAGCACAACAAATTTGCTACACTACTTCCTTCTTCAGAAAAAGTGTAGCAATTGAGCACAACAAATTCATCATTTTCATACTTATGATTATATCCCATACTTCTAAATGTACCAAAAAGTGGAAGAAAACCCATAAAACATCAAATACCTTTTATAAAACATCTATCAAAATTAAAAAACCTCCCTTCTTGAAAGATCACCTATAGCAAAAGCGCAGTGACTAAGCACAAAAAACTTCATTCACATGAATTTGACCAAGTGTCAAAGTCTTTGACTGAGAAAAATGGTTGGTAGATGATGTTGAAAATATTCAAATACCTTCTTGAACCTCCATACATAGGAAAAAATGCCAAAACTTTGATCTTTTATCAAATCTCGATGTTTTTGACAGGAGTGCAACAAATTTGTTGTGTTACTGTGTATATGACTGATATAAACTGGTGCACTTGGAAAAAATGGGAAAAAATAAAAATTACCTTGATTACCTATCAACAATCAACTTTAGCTGCCTCAACTAACAGGTATAGTGCTCCTCTTCTTTCCTCCTGTTTTCCTTGCAATGCCTATTGTAATTCTTGTTTTGTAGCCCTCAAATCCTTTTTCTAAGTGAGATGTTTCATGTAAATGTTATTGAGTTGTCTATGCAGGGGCATAATTCTCCTCAAATTATCCCTAGCTTTAAACAGTGATGGACGACAACTATTTCGGTGACTATGTATCTTCTATTTAGCCCTTTCATCTTGTTCTCTAAGCCTGATGATTTCATATTGAGATTTCCTCAATTTATTCCTAAACATATTGAAAGTTTTCTTCCCCTTATCCAACTCAGTCATTTTCTTCTCTTGCAATGAATTTCCTTTCATCAAACTTTCCGTCCAGAGCTCCAATTTCTTGGTTGAAGATCTGGTTAAAAGGATTCTTGGTTATGAGGTCTCTAGCTCCTGGATGTCCTTAGTTTCTTTCTTTCCTTTACTTTTAGATCTGGTGGCAAGTGGAGTTGTTTTAATTATTGGTTATGCTTCATTAGCTTTACATGCCTTTTGCAAAATATTCTTCTTCAAATCCCTATTATCATATTGAAGCTGAGGAATGGCTAGATAAGCCCTTTTCATCTGTTCCTGCAGTTCCATAATCTATATATCCTTTTCATTAATGTTTTATGATATAGTATCTTTAACTTTAGTAGGATATTCACGTATTTTATCCATGTGTAATCTTTTTTGCAGCAACTCTTGTGTATGTTTTTTTGGAAACCTCCACCACCTCATGAGAGAAATGCAATTTTTTTCCTTTATTCATGTAAGATTGGTCAACCGAAGTCTGTGGCCTTTTGATTGAACTTTATACTATCGGTTGAAAATCCTTTTCCACTGATGAGGGGGTATCTTTTTTTCTCCATGGACTATCTAAAAGTTCAGCTGTCAACTTGGATAAATCCAAAAATTCTTGCCATAACTATTTTCTCTTCCTCAACTCTTCCACCACTAACAATTTGATCAAGGAGAAATGAAAGTGATCTGGATTTAAACAGGAACACAACAAATTATAGATATAACCATAGATATAGAGATGCAACAGAAATAATACTTCATTTCATTACTGTAAAATACCGAAATATGCTTACAAACAGAAATGGAAATAAACTAGCTAGGGTGATGGTAGTTTATCTCTGAGAAGAGATGTGGTGGCTACATGCCTCTGAATTGTGTTACAATGAGGCCTATTTATTGTTTAGAAACAATGGAAAACCTTAAACATCCATAATCCTAAACCTAGGAGATGAAATGCCAAATTGTGGGCCCCGTTTTGGGTAAATTGGTACGTCAACTTCCCAGGGTGGTAACTTTGGCATCCGATATCCGTTTGATGCGCACAATAGCTCGTTAGAAAGATATATACGAGAAATACAACTTTCGGTAGAGAAACATAGGGCCATGGACCCATGTTGCTCCCAGATTTCCCAAAAAACATCGTTTAGGGCCTCAAAACGGCTCCGGAAGTTTAGGACCTGAAAAAATGCTAAAAATAGTAAATTGTGCTATAAACAAGGAAACTGAAAAGTTGAAAGAAACAATTGTGGGGGTCCAAGTGGGATAGGGGGGTGGCCACCAACATCCACCTGGATCATTCCTCCCCCCTTATGAAGCAATGGCCCCCACTGCGTTGAGTTCGTCCTTGAGATGAGGAAACTTCTGCTAAGCTGGGACCTTGGTGAGCTGTTCTGCAATCTGTGATGTGTCTAGTAATGGTGGGAAGCATGGTCGAGGGCAGTCCACATTGAACACTTGGTGCAAGAGAAGGAATGGGGGAATGCTTTGTGTAAACTTGTGTGGTGCTCGATGTTGATCATGTTGCTTCTTGTACTTATCACTTTTCAGAATGGAGCGGTGATATATCGCCCCGTTGGGTAGAGGTGCTCTAGGAGTTAGATTGAATGAATGCTTGACCTAAGAGTGTAACGGTACCCCTATGGGCGAGGATAATATGTTCCTGTGTCCTTTCACAACTGTATCCATTTGTTGTTGTTGCTACATGAAGGAACCCTTTGCAGGGGTCATGGATGTGGTGACGCTCTTCCCCTTACTTTGGGAGCGAACAAGAGAGAAAATGAATTTCCTAGTCTGTGATATGATCTTACTACATTTCTTAACACATATCAAAGAGGTGGCAGTAGGTGGGGCTACCTCCGGTATCCTGTATAATGAATTACACAAGGAAATAATAACAGAGTGATGCCTTGACTCATACACAACATGTCGCCTCCACAAGTATGGCTGGCCTAATAATACATCATAAACATCGAGAGGTGCAACATCACACAATACCTCGTCTGTGAAGGGTTTGATGCTATAGGGAAGGCGACACTGCTGGCGAACTCGGAGATCTCTTCCTTGGTGAAGCCACCTCATATTGTACGGCTACGAGTGTGGTGTAGTTGGTAGGCCCAACTGCTTCACGAACTTTGCTGAAATGAGGTTCTTTTGGCTGCCACTATCGACAATGAATTACAGCGGCGAACCCTTCATCCACACCTGTGAGTGGAAAAGACGCTCCCCCTCCTCTGGCTCTTCGGGCTCATTCTTCTGGATCTTGGCAGTGGAAACAGTGGCGTTGGGCTCCATGTTAATGATTTTCTTACCTTTTCCATTCCCATTGTTGGGTTATAACTCAGGGTCAGAGCATTCATCTGATTCTGAAGCCCTCAACTCAGCCACCAGCGACTGCTTGGTCCGACACTCACTTGTGTCGTGATTGGGGCTCTTATGGAACTCACACCACTTTCCTGTGTCCTTCTTCGACTTCGTGGTGTTTTTCTTTTCTTGTGGCTTCGATGGGTTGTCTTGGGTTGCCTCGTCTTGGCTTTGTCCTTGGTTCTGCCATTTGGGGAAGCCTTTCCCTTGCTTGAGATTCGCAGACCCAAAGTCTTGCTTCTTCTATTTAAACTTCTGCTCAATTTTGACAATGTATTAGTATGTCATGCCGAGCAAGGAGATGTTCAGGAATTCCATCTCTTCTTGGATGTATGTGTGTAGGTAGCCATGGTATTTGGGTACCAAATGCAGCTCAAAATCCTTGATACTGAACTGTGTGTGAAGGGTATGAAAATTCTTTGTGAACTCTGGCACATCTTGGTCCCTTCCCTGCCGCAGCGTGGTCCACTTTATGTATTTGTCCTCATAGATTTTGACAGGGTAATATTGCTCCTTGATGGCGTCCTGGAATGAATTCCAAGTGGGAGTAGCTGAAAAAAATGAATTCGTACTTTCATCCTTCTGCTCGCAGTAGGTTTCCCACCAGTCCTTAACGTAGGGGCCTGCTTTGAAAAGAGCAAAGATAATATTTTCCCGACTGGAAAAATCATGAACAGAAAAGTACCCTTCTAGCAGATTTAACCACGTCATCTGCGTCTATCTGACCCTCGAAGATGGGGATTTCAAAATTAACTTGTACCTTAAAAGGTGTGGTGTTTCCAGAGTAGTTGTTGGAAGCCGATGTGTCGCCTCTGGGCAAAGTTGTCCATCATCGCGTTCCTTTGCCAATCGAGGGCTTCTTCGAGTAAGATTTTGATAGGATCTCCTACTCCTCATCTTTCTTTTCATCCACCATGGGAGGCCATCAGGATTTGCGAGGCTGATCTTGCAAAGGTTCAACTAGATCGAGCCCTAGCTCCTTATATCTTGACCTCATTGGGGACATGCAAAGAAATACAGAGAAAGAGCAGACCTCTCTAATACCACTAATCCAGATTTAAACAGGAATGCAACAAATTACAGATATAACCATACATATAGAGATGCAACATAAATAATACTTCATTTGATTACTGTAAAATATTGAAATATGCTTACAAACAGAAATGGAAATAAACTAGCTAGTGCGATGGTAGCTTATCTCTGAGAAGAGATGTGGAACCTACATGCCTCTGAATTGTGTTACAATGAGGCTCAAAGGCCTATTTATTATTGAGAAACAATGGAAAACCCTAAACATCCAAAAACCTAACCCTAGGAGATGAAACGCCAAATTGTGGGCCCTGTTTTGGGTAAATTGGTACATCAACTTCCCGGGGTTGTAACTTTGGCACCTGATATCCATTTGATGTGTACAATATCTCATTAGAAATATATATTCGAGCACTACAACTTTGGGGATCATGATCCTCCCAAATTTCCCAAAAAACGTCGTTTAGGGCCTCAAAACAGCGCCGAAAGTTCAGGGCCTAAAAATAGTAAATTGTGCTATAAATAAGGAAACTAAAAAGCTGAAAGAAACAGTTGTGGGGTCCAATTGGGATAGGTGGGTGGCCAGCAACATCCACCTGGATCAAAAAGAGACTTGACTCCACTTGACTCTTCTTACCTTGAACCTTATCTTCCATCTTACCAATTCTCTTGAACAAGTAAAAAGGTAGATTTAAAGGGTTGTTACCTGTAAAATTCATTAACAGCCAGACGTGGTATTGATAAACCCTCCCAAATCTACCTTCACAAGTGAAATGTCTTTGAATCACCTTGAGTAATTTTCAGTAAGGTTCAATAAGATATTCCCTTGGTATGATAGCCCCATATTCTTTGTTTTTATACTTTGACTTTATAAAAACTTTGTAGTTGACCATATATAATGACATTCCCTTGAACCATTGCTTTCCATTCAAAGGACCTCTGTAGTAGTTGAGATAGTAACACCTAAAACTTGAAAACTCAATTCTCCAACCTTGGCTTCCACACCATTGAAGTTTAAAGAAAATTCTTTGGTCACCTGAATGATGTAACCCTGTATCTTTACACAAAACTTGATGTAGCAAGTCTGCTCAAATGAAACCCTTATAGCTGGATCTGAGTTCACCAAGGTAAGTTCTTGAGGCTCAAATATGACTTTGTCATCCCCTCTACACCTTTTCTTCCTGTCTAGCGTTGTCATGGCTCACAATGAAAACAATTCTAGGGTTTTACAATATAATGACAACACTCAATAACTTAGCGCGCATCAAGAATGAAACAACAATGGAATTAGGGTTTGAGTGAAGTTTTTTTGGAAATTTGTTGAATGAAAAACCTCTGTAGTTAAAAGCTCAAACTACAAGAATTTAAGTCACATGAAAAAATGCAACAACAATTTCTGCGCGTAGAAAAATTAAAAAAACACATGCACAACGAGTTGAAGATTTTGTGGGTTGAAAGATCATCTGTGTGCTCTCCTCAATTATTAAATATGAATTAAACAACATGCAACATGAATCATTCCAG
The DNA here is from genome assembly GCA_000404065.3 of Pinus taeda. Classification (NCBI taxonomy): domain Eukaryota; kingdom Viridiplantae; phylum Streptophyta; class Pinopsida; order Pinales; family Pinaceae; genus Pinus; species Pinus taeda. The sequence goes on from APFE031102019.1 coordinate 177,483, forward strand.
AAAGATAAATTTGGAACCTAAGAGTGGTTGTGATGGCTAGAAAACCTTCGATTTTTAGAAGCATAGCGGATCCCCTTCAACTAAAATGCAACAAGCTCTCATTTGATATTCAGGTCATTTGAGGAAGAAGAATGACAAGTTAGATGAATTTTTTAAAGCCAAAATCTGTCTTTATAATCCTCCACGTAGTCCAGGACTTCCTTTAATCGCAATGATGACTTTTCAAATCAAAATGTTCAAGCACAACACAAAGGAGAAGCGTAGCAACAATTTGACATCTTTGAGTTTCACTGATATGATGTACTGTCTGATTTTACCATGTAATTGACTGAAAATGCACCACTAACTTATCCTAATGATGAGAAATCAAAACCATTATTACCTTTATCCATAACTTGGATGACACATTAACCCTAGACTTACTAAACCTAGACCTTTTAAGAAATTAATAACTTGATTTCTTTCACCACCCAAAACTTTAGTATATCCTATCTTAAATTGACACTAAGACTTGATCTCTATGAGATCATAGAAATATTTTTCAAATTGACTAGAATAATAAAAATACTAAACTTGAATTTGATTACTATAACAAAGGACACTCACAATAGCTCCGATGGGGATGACATCCTCACAATGAGGTGCCAAAGAACACCATAGACTAGTAGTATGATCCATTGGGCTTTATTGATTCTATACTTGACTCATGATTAACTAGGACTGGCCATAAATTTTTACATTTTGAAAATTGGCTATACTTCAATCCTAGAAATATTTGAAATTTGAATGGGTATATACAATGGAGTGATCAAAACCAACCAATTTTAGGAAAATAATGCTTGAGAAACCTGCCATTTCCAGACCCTCCAACAAGAAATTGTCCTGTCAAATCCTGCATCAAATATGCATTATTCCCATGGAAAGATGCAATATTTAATGGTCCTTTCCAAAGATGTTCAAATTTACCATGTTTTCCTTTGTATTCATTATGAGCACCCCACTTCAGAACTAGGTCACCAACCTGAAAATATTCATCCTTTGTTCTTTGATAAAGAATCTTCTTAATTTTATCCCGGATTGCTTGGGTATTATTATACACTTCCTCTCTTGTTTGCTACAATTTAGTCACCTGATTTATTCTTCTTTTCAAGTCATTTGTCTCTACATTTACTTCCCGCAACAACTTCATCATTGGAATTCCTAAGGAAGTAGGAAAAATCCCCCTTTTGAAATTCTTCCATGACCTTTTTTGCTTCATCCTCTAGTAAGAAATTCAACAAGAAACCTCCTAAGTCTTTCCAATAATAGAAATGATTTAAAATAAATAATTTCACAGACTTTAGTTTCAGAAATCTTGCCTTTTTTTTGTCATTCTTGGAGGAGCCTCTAAGTGTTGTAAGACATAAACTATGTGAGCATACCATGGAGAGGAAATAAAATTTTTAGATACCTATTGTGAAGCTTCTGAATTATTGTCATCTGGCAAACCAACCATGAGATTTATGTATAAGACATTCGGATTTGAATCAACCATCAATTTTTCCAATCCTTGACCATTTACCAACTTGGTAGGCTAGATCTCCACATCATACTCAAGAATAGTTACTATCCATCTGTATCTTGTACCTTCAAGATCAGGTTGGGTCATAATATCTTTTACAACAACTTTTGGGACACAAGCAATCACATGTGCATGAAGTACATAGATTCTAAAATATTTCAAGGCTTTAACCAATGCATAAGCCTGCTTTTCCAGAATATTGTACTTAAGAGAAGAACATCTCAAAGCCCTGCTAAAGAATGTTATTGGTTTCTCATTACCTTGCTGATTTTTCTGCATTAAAGCTATTGCAATTGTATGTTTTGATGCAAAAGAGAATATGATAAATTCTTTAGTATAATCTATACTATCTAAGACATGAGAATTAGCCAAGGCTAGTTTTACCTCATCAAAAGACTTCTTTGCTTCAATTTTCCACCTAATTTCAATTTCTTTTCTGAGCATATTGGTTAAGAACCTTATAATTTCTACTAGGTTTGGAACTAACCTTCTCAAAAATTTTAATCTTCCCAAAAACCATATATAATGTATTACATTGTAATACATTACAATGTAATGTATTACATAAAGTATGTGGGGTTAATCACAATTGGCATCGAGAATGGGGAGTTGTTTTATATGTCATATAATATATGCTGACTGTGGGTTGTGGGCCCTTTAAAGGTTTTGAATATAGTTCAATGGGTGTGGCTAGAGTTGGTGTATTAAAACAATGGGTTAAGGCTAGAGTTAGAATGTATATATAAAAATAGAGATGCGGCTAGAGTTGGGTTTTATAGCTAATGATGGGATAATGGAATAAACTATGAGGGGATGGATGTGTGGGTCTCAGCTAGAGTTTAGAATCATATTGCATATTCATAATGAGGGAAAAGGTTTTTCACAAGGGATAAATGCAGATATAATTTAAATTGTAGCGAAAATAGTTCTTGGGCCTTTATCTTCTTTTGAAGTGAAGACTTCATTCTGGCCTATCTTTAATCCAGGAATCGGATTTGAGCATAATACATACCATTGGAAAGCTGCTTCTGAGCAGTTTCTGATGAAAACACCTACATCTTGATTTGATACAAACATTTTTATGCAACAATCTCCTTAAATCTTGATACTTGGTGTCACTTTGGAAATAATTTGCAGGATGAAATATTATTTACAGCATCTCAAACATAATAATTATCAATTATAATCAAGAAATCCTATAAAAATTATAGGACCCTAACAGTGGCTCCAACTGGGGATGGCACTTCCTGGGGAAGTTTCACGAACACCGTAGACTAGTAGCTTGATCCATTGGGCTGATCCGCAAACTACAACCTGTTTTTCCATAAAAAAACTCTGTGACTGAAACTTATAAATTGAAACCAAAACCACACTACAAACTAAAACTTAAAATACACATTGAACTGAAATTTTTACTACTATCTGAAACTAAAACTGATAATAATGCTTGAAAAAGATGCTCAGAGTGCTGAGCTTATTTGTACACTACTACCTACTCTATATTGCTGGAAATCATGTTGATTCAAATAATACGAAAATGCCAATGAATCCAGTCAAGTAGCTGCTAAAACAAATGGACTTCTTGACTTCTTGTTAGTACAATCAAAAGGACAACTTGATTTTTTGTCCATAAAATCAAATCTATAGAATGCAATGGAAACTTCTTGTTGGATCTGGTCATGGAAATATGATTGAACTCTTGAGCTGAAAATAACCTCCATGTAGTTTTATATAGGATCAATAAAAGCATGATTAATTAGTTTACCTTGCAGACCTTCATTGAATGATTGAGCATGGAAGATTTCATCAGTTGTATTCTCAAGGTTAAACCTTGATTCCAACTATTCAGTTTCAACCTTATGTTAAAAAACAAAGCTCTCATCAATTTGCAAATTGAAAGGCAATACAATCTCCTCTTGTTTTGGAGAAGGAATATTTTCCAAGAATTATTTAGGATCTCGGAAATTATATGACTGAATCTGGAAATCCAAAAGTTCAATGCCCTTCTTAAATATTTCAGCAATTAACTCAAGTAAACAAATTTTACCTTCAGGAGAAATTTTTCTTGTTTTCAAACAATGAAACACGGTCATTGAAAAAACTTCATCAATTTGAAAATCTGTTAACCTATCCATGAATTATTTTAAAACTTAACCATACCTAGGGTTTACCACATATCCTGTCATGTTGCTTAGCAAGAAATCTAATCAAGATGCAGTGGAGTCACCATGAGTTTTCTGCAAATCTGGATTCTTTAACAGTGGAGTCACCCTGAAAACTTTGAAGCTTTTGATGCTTGAACATGGAGTCACTAGGTGAATGATACAACCTTCTTGTGCCTAATAATTTTCCACCATCAGTAATCAGATCTGTAAAATGATATGATTTTATGAGGAATCTAAATTGTTCTTCACCAATATGGTCACCAAAATGTTAGCACTCTGTAATTTTCTGAGGTTGTAGAAGAAAATCAAAAAGGTAACCACAAACCTACTTTGGAAGATAGGATCTAGCCCTACCAGCTTCAGAGAGGGCTCTCTCTGTAAGATTTAACTTTGTTGTGTTGAATATTAGGTGATGCAGGAGCATCATGGTTCCAAAATTTGTACATTTAGTAGAATTTAGGGGTCTTGTGTTATTTAAGGAAGTTGGTTTCCTATGCATCAAATTAATGTAATTCTAATTTTCTTGAGTGATTTTATGAGAATAGGATCTAATTAAAGTATTGAGAGGCATATTGTAAACGTTCTTGAATGAAGGGGAACATGAGATAATCAGGATAGTTGAGAGTTAATAGGAATTGGTAGATTTGCTAATTAATTGTAGATCTTAAATTAGGAATTAGTTCATGATTTCTGGGATTGAGAGGATTCTTAGGGTTTAGTTGAAATTGTTAAGGATCTGAACCAAAATTGGTTCACAGAACGTTTTGTATAAATGTAAGCCTAAAAGGCATAGAGAGAGTTACTAGTTAGTTAGTTAGAGAGTTCAGAATTAGAGGAGTTTGATTGTAAGCCTACAGGCAGATAGGGGAACAGAGGCCACTGATATTGGAAATCAGGTCTGAGAGAAGAAACTATGTAAATACTTGTTTACGAATAAAGAAATTTGATTTCAAACCTGTGTAGATTACATATGTGATTAAATTGTAATTATTTATAAACAAAGTGTTTTTGCATAAGATGTGTGTGTGCAAACGAAATCGAGAAGGACAGAGCACCGAGATAGCTTACATAGAAAATTGGAGGTTAAACAGTTCCAATGATGCAGTGTAATTAAGCTCAGGAAGGAGTCAAAGGGAAGATCAATGACGTAGAAAGTATCAAACAACAAAGCACATAAAACATCGGATCAACCAGATCGACGGATAACAACGACGGAAGAGGAATGGTGGAGAGTAAACTACATGTTAGCATTAAGGGTTAATACTGAGATTAAGCGCTAAACATTTGGTTAAGCGTCTTCCTTAAAGGTTTTGATTTGAGCACATGGGTAGTTTTCCAAAGGCGGAAGTGGTATATCGTGCGGCCTAAAGGCTGTAAGTGGTATTTCAAAATTCTACGCGATAAAACTTGGAGGCATCACGTAGCACAACAAAACAACTTTTCTCACTTGCTTCCGAAATTTTATCGGTCGTGCTAGTTGGAGTGCAAGATTGTGCGATATCCGTTGGATCAAGCAGGATTGATCTATGGTGGAGATTTGGGTGCACAAAAGTCGAGCGCGTGAGCGATAGCCGTTGGATGGGACGAGGCAAATCAACAATGGAGGTTGAATGCACTAAAGAGAGCATCAATAAATGTGCAAAGTCGTGTGAATAGGCAGAATGGTAAATTAATGAAGGGTTAAATGGTTTATGTGTAATTTCTATTATACAAGAGTTATAATAGGAATAAAGTGGAATAAATATATTATGGGTTAAGTTAAGTTTAACCAAAGTCTAAATACCATGGTGTGGTTGATAAGCACAGGTAATAACAGTTAACCAAAGATATTGAAGCGTCGTATAGTTTCTGCTCAAAAGTTTATTAGAGTTTATACTTTGGATAATTAAATCAAACGTTTCCGCATAGAGTTAGTGAAGGAACATTAAACCTTGATTTAAGAGAGTTTTTCCTAAGTGTGAGATGAAAATTCTTTTTTTTTTTTTGAAAAATTCGGTTGCTATTATAAATCTGAAAAAAAAGAGGGAGACTGAGCTCTTGAAATACATGCTGAGGTGCCAAGAAGAGTTAGGGAAGAAGGAGTTACAACTTAAACAAAATTCCTCCTTAATCCTGCCTTTTGGACTTCTAAAAACCAAAGACCAAAGGTAAATCCTAACAAACTGCAGTAATAAATAATAGCATTTACAGAGCATCTCAATCTATATTACTGTGGCTGATGTGTCAAGTAGTGGGCTCTTTGGGTTTGTCGTCGGTGCTGACTTGCTTCAAGCTTGAAGAACTTGTTGGAGTTGCATTTTCCTTTTCTGTTGTTTCGTTTATTTTTATTTATTTATTTATTTATTTTTTCTGCTATTCCTTTTCTGTTGTTTTGTTTTGTTTTTTTTTTGTTTTTTGTTTTTTTGTTTTTTTGTTTTTTGTTTTTTTGTTTTTTTTGTTTTTTTTTTTGCTGTTCCTTTTCTGCTGAGCTGAATGGATCCAGGCGATCTCTTCATCATGGTAAATGCTTAAATGATTCCACGCCATTGTAGACAAAGCAGCCCAATGGTCTGGCACAAGCTTTGTTGGCTTGACTATTAGCAATTTTATTGAGCGATCGCAAAATATGATAGTAGCGCACGTCTTTTATGGCATGTCTCAAGATTTGGCACCGTCTGATAATCTGCTGGAGGAGAGCATTCAGAAGATCCCTGTTCTGAACCATTTCACTGACGACTATCGTCGAGTCTCCCAATATCGTGACTGTGTCTATACCAAGCTTCCCAAGTTGGATAAGACCTTGGTAAAGCGCGAGGGCTTCTGCTCTGTTATTGGAAGTATGGCCAAGACCCCACTCGTATGACATGATGTTATCCCCATTAGCATTAAATATAACTCCTCCTGCCCCTGCTACCCTGGGATTCAACTTTGAGGCCCCATCGAAATAGAGGTAATGTCTATTGTTGTTTTTAAGCCAAATTGCAAATTATTCCTCTTTTAGCCTGATCTTCCAGTTAGGGGAAACATTGTTGTTTCTGGTGCTAGCAGCGTTGCCCATCTGATTGCTGGTGTTTTTGTCTAACAGGTGTCCAATAAAAATGTGTTCTTCTATGCTGAGATCGTTGACATTTATACTTCTCGGATTCTTAACTGAGATGATCGCGAGGGCAAGACTCCTTGCCTTGGTGCAAAGACTTCTAACAGTTGAATCCTTGTTCTTAAAAACCTTTTGATTTCGTGCCAGCCAAATGTTCCATAGCATATTGTGGGAAAGAATATCCCAGACTCTCTTCACTATGTTATTTTTCCTGTGCTACCAGGGGTAGTTTTTTTTCCATTTGTAAAGAATTTATCCTATGGTATCTTGGGTGTTCCATGGGATTTGATTGTTGTGAGATAAGTTCCTCCAGGAGTCGATGGAAAAAGGGCATTCAATAAAGAGATGATGCATTGATTCTTTAGTAGCTAAGTAGTTAGGACAGCGAGCAGGACCATTGATTCCCCTCTTTTGCAAATTTTCGGTCTTGAGGACTTTCCCTTTGAGGAGGGTCCAGAGAAAAAACTTAATTTTTGGGATTGCCTCAGATTTCCAAACCACCTTCCAGTGGTTCCAACTTGGCAAGGGGTAGCTGATGTTGCAAATGCAATGATGAGCAGCTTGGATGGTGTAAGAAGATCTTGATGGGTCCCAACGAAACCCATCAAGATCGTTCTTTTTGATAGGGGCTATACTGTGAAAATGGGATTGAAGGGCAAAAAGACTAGTGTTAAGGCCATTGGGTATGACTGGGAAGGCCCAACCTGACCAAAGAAAAGTGTGAGGATCCCATTGGGATATCTGGTCCAGGAAATGTATGCCTATTCTTTCAAGAAAGGAAAGGATAGGGTGGACTCCCCCATGTTTGTTTATCGACTGTTGACCCATGATTCTGTCAGCTCCAATGTTGATGCTTGCACCTCCCTTGGGGATTTTTGAAGTATTTTGAGCGATTAGAGGAATTTCTCTCTTGCATAGTCGCCAAATTTTGGAGGAGTCTCTATTGGGAATATCTCGGTCAAGAAGCTGTTGTCTAGGAAAATTAAGATATTTAATTTCTAGAACTTTTGTCCACCATGCTGGGAGTCCAATAATGAGTTTCTAGACAATTTTTCCTCCAAAGGCTAAATTGAGAAATTTAGGAGATCTAATTCCAAGACCTCCTCGGTCTTGGGGCTGGATCACCTATTTCCAATTAATCAAGTTGAATTTATTTTTGTCATTTCCCCCCCCTGCCATAGGAATTGGCGGAGGACGATTTCCATTTTATTGTGGAAGGAGGTCGGAGCTTGAAGAAGAGAAAAATGATATAGGGGGAGAGAATATATACTTGACTTAAGAAGAGTGAGGTGACCGGTTGGGTTAAGCCAAATGGTTCCCCACTGCTGCACTTTTCTTTTCATTTTGTCAACTACTGTGTCCCAGACTTCTTCTCTTAAAGGACCAGCACTTATAGGCATGCCCAAGTAAGAGAAGTGGGTCCAATCATACGTGCATGTGACTCCAAAAATGTTGGCAATATTCAGAAGCCCCTGTACTGTTGTGTTCCAGCCATATATGCAGCTTTTCAAATGATTTACCATTCCGCCAGAGTAGTTCATGTATTTATCAAGGAGAGATTTGAAGCGCTTGGCTATTGTGGTGGAGGCCCCTCTAATCAGCAGGGTGTCATTAGCAAATTTTGAATGATTTATGTTCTTGAACTCGTCCCCAAATTTTATTCATGTGATTAATCCAATCCTCCGGTTGAAGTCCAATGCCCTGCTGAAGGATTCAACCATTGAAATAAAGAGATAAGGTGAGAGAGGGAAACCTTGTCGGAGGCCTCTAGAGGATTGGAAAGCTTCTCCAAGTCTGCCATTTACAAGAGGGGAGATACATGGCCCCGAAATGCAGGCTTGAATGAGGTTGAGAAAACTATCATCAAATCCCATCTTCTTCAAAGTTGCCAAGAGGAATGAGTGTCTCACTCTGTCAAAAGCATTGGCCAGATCAAGCTTGAGAATAAAACCTTTCTCGTTTTTGGTTTGACTCAAATGGATGGCTTCTTGCACAAGTAAAATGGAATTAGTTATTTGTCTGTTGCCTAAGAATCCCCCTTGATTTTCGGAAATGAGGGAAGGGAGCAAAGGCTTTAGGTGAGTAGAAATGATTTTTGTCAAGATTTTATAGGAGGAGTTACAGAGTGATATGGGCCTGAAACGAGCAAAGGAAGATGGCTTGTTTTCTTTGGGGATGAGTGCTAGATGAGTGGCATTGGTATATTCTCCTATTTTGCCTTTTCATTGGATCAATTTGAGCATTTTTGTCAAGTCCTTTTTAATGATTCCCCAGAATGCTCGATAAAAGCAAATGGGAAAGCCATCCAGTCTCGGGGCTTTATCAGGTTGAGAGTCCAGATTGATCTACTGATTTCCTCCTCATCTATCTCCTTGCTTAAACTATCATTCGTTTCCCTGCGTATTCATATTGGGAGATGCTGCAATAGATCTGTATAATCCTCTGCTTCCTTTGTTTCAGTTAGCAGGTCCCGAGAGTGATCTGTAGTAGCTCTTCGAATGGCCTCCTGAGTGCTTTGTCTATCTCCTTCAGCATCTAGGATGGAGCTTACATTATTCCTTATCTTTTTGGCTATCGTTTTTTTGTGAAAAAAAGCTAAGTTCTTGTCACCCCCTTGTAACCATAATTGTCTCAACTTGAGCCTCCATTTTGATTCCTCTTCTCTATTAACTCGGTATAGCTGTAAGTAGAGTTCATTTTCCCGCTGTTTGTTCTCTTGGGAAAGGCCATTTTCCTCTATTTCTTTTTGAATACTTTCCAAATTATTCTTCATTTATTTTTTAACCTTCTCTGGTTCTTGATACTTTATTTTAGCCCATTCTTTTACGGCTTGTTTTGTTTTCCGTAATTTTGTTTCCCAAATGAAACCGGGAGATCCTTCCACATGATGGATCCAAGAGTTGTAAACAATTCCTGTAACTGCTGGTATATCATTCCAGAGAGAACTATATCTGAATGGGATGGCCCCAAGGGGCCTATGATTTTCCAGCTTTAGAGTTATTGGGAAGTGATCATAGGCAGAGCACATTAGAATGTTAGCATATCCAATGGAGAAAGCAGAGAGAAGTGTAATATTGATGAGAATTCTGTCCAATCGCTCCATGATGTTACCAGCACCCATCCTGCGGTTGTTCCAAGTGTATCTATGGTTTTTTGGAGGGGCATCCATAACATCATGCTCCTGGATGATATTTTCCAACTATATTCTGTATGGGTCAAGAGTAAAACTGCCTCCCCTTTTCTCATTGGCGTGGAGGATTAAATTAAAGTCACCTCCCAGAATAATGTTAGTGTTTTCTTCTACGTCCAGACTATCTTTTAGATCATGCCAACAAATTTCCTTATATCTGCAGTGATTCGGCACATAGATGTTGTATATGATAATGGATTTCTGATCTACTTTATTTTCCAGATTTGTTTTGATCCAGTGTTGATTTATTGTTTCTGAAATACAGTTCCATATACCTTGATTCCAAATTGTTGCTACTCCTCCTGAGGCTCCTCTTGCCTCACTAATGCTTCCTCTATACTGTCTCTCCTGCTCAATGACTTTACTCATTTCCTTGTGGTTTTGTTTTGTTTCTTGTAACATAATGATTCCTGGCTTCTCAGAAATGATAAGATCCCTTAGGGCTGCTACCTTAGAGGGGTGCCCAAGTCCCTTGATGTTCCAAGATAATATTTTCATCATTGGATATGCAGTGTTTGGGGAGGTGCTCGCCCCCCTTGGTCCTTGTTGATTGCTTCTTTGTCATGTTTTCCCAGGATATAAGTTTCTATGGGTGTCTGTGTTCCCATTGCTATGTCCTTTTGTGTGTTCTCATCCTTATGCTGCTTGGCACATTTCCTGCCCGGGCCAGGTTTCTTGGAGGGTTCACTAGAACCCCCGTGATCTTTGGATGAGCTTTTGGTAATTCTATTGAGGGGAGGATCAAGAATAGGCTGAGAGGAGATAATAAGAGGCAATGAGGATTCGATAGTGTCTTGGTGTGGGCTTTCAGGGAGAGGGGGCTCCTGAGGATCGGGGGGGGGAGAGGACTGAGAAGGGGTTGGATGAGGGGAGGGTTTGAGGATGGGAGATGGGAGGAGGATTAGAGGGAGTAGGGGAGGAAGGGGTGGGATGAGCTGCAGAAGAGGTCAAAGGGCCTAAATCAAGGGGAGATTTTACTGAAGAGATTGTTTTACTTTTTTTAACCATTTCCCATTGTTCTTCTTGTGATCCATTTTCTACATCAATAAGCTTAGTGCATCTATTGGCAAAGTGACCATATTCGTGACATACCTTACACTTAAAGAGGATCCGCTCATAATCTAGTTGCTGTATATGGCTCTAGTTTTGGCATTATGATTCTGGTATGGCTCTATGATACAGATGTTGTACTTGATGGCAACACCCTCAAGTGGCAATGCACTGATCAGGCTCTCAAAATGTTGGAAATTAAGAAGTACGCAGGAGAATAGTTCAAAAGGTATGTACCCGTAGGTACGCTGTGAAGGGACTGCAGCCGCACACGCAGGTCACCTGTTCAGAAGGTGCGTACCCCCAGTTCACTTACTTCAAGGCAGAGAAGCGCACTCATGTGGGGTTTTCTTATATTTGGCCCATGGTATTTAGCCCGCCGTTCTTGATTCTATGGTTTTTCCCCGTGGTATTGCTTTATATTATTATTATTATTGAGCCCGATGTTTTTGGGCCCCTTGTATTGGTTATCTATGGTGTTGAACCATGATTTTAGGAAGAGATTGCCTATATAAAGCAAAGGAGATCACTTGGCTATGTATCTTTCGAAAATTGAATATCTTAAGATCTGAAACATTGGGTTGATCATATAAAAGTGAAGTTGAAAGCGAATCTATGAAGGGTGATCTCTTGAGCGCATGATTAGATCTGAGCATCTGACTATCGGTGGCACACTGGGGGACTGCCATTTCGGCCCTAATCAGAGGTACGCAGGTGATTAACGGCGCAAGTGCGTGGGTACGCAGAGAAGAAGAAGGAGAAGTGCGTGGGTACGCAGAGCAGAAGAAGGCGCAGTGCGTGGGTACGCAGCGCTGTAGAAGCCGCAGGTGCGTAGGTACGCGGCGCGATAGCATCTGCAGGTGCGTGGCTACAGTAGCAGTACACAGCGCAATAGTATCTGTGAGTGCGTGCCTACAGTAACAGTACGCAGCGTGATTGAAGAAACAGTGTGTGGGTACGCGGTACGACAGAAGGGTCTCTGCGGGTATACGCAGGGGAGCAGAAGGTGAAGTGCGTATGCACGTAGACCAGAGAAAGAAAAACTGCGTATCTGTCTTAAGACCTTTGTTGGCTGAATTTTTCTGTTGATAAGGTGTTCTGGGTTTAGTTTACTATTACTGTTGATCTGGTTACTGCAGTTGACTGAGTGATTTACTTGTACTTGATGATCTTTTGATGTTTATGGATCCAGTTTGAAAATTTATGAAAAGTGGTCCTTGAAAGAAAAGAAGTAGGGGGTTGTAGCTCCCTTCCAGGAGAGACTGGAAAACGAGAGAGAGTTGTAGCTCTCTGCAGGTTGCAGCCTGCGTACTGGTAAAGGACTGCACCAGTACAAGACCATTGTAAAAGGAGTTTCTAATTTGAAAGAAGATAGAGACATATTGCAGCAGGTGGTTTTCACCCACATTGGGTTTCCACCTTATATCTGGTGTTCTTTGATGTGACTGTCTGTTTTTCTTGTTCATGCTCATTATTTATGGTACTGACTGACATGCAAAAATAATTCAAAGTGTAAATAAAGAAGATTTATTAAAAGAACTTAATAATACTGATTCACCCCCCCCTCAGTATTATTTCCAACAATTGGTATCAGAGCAGGTCCTTCTGAAGGAGCTTGATCGCTTGAAGGAAGATCCATCATCATGAGCAACTATGAGAGGGAAGCATCGATCATGCCACCGATTTTTGATGGGACTAACTTCGTATATTGGAAGGTAAGAGTTACTGCCTATCTTCAATCTTTGGGTACAGAAGTTTGGGACATCATAGAAACAAGGTATACTTTTCCATCAGCTACTCCTACATATCCAGCAGAGAAAAAGAAATATGAAACAAATGCAAAGGCAGTCAATACTCTTCTAGGATGCCTATCTCAATAAGAATTTGTGAAGGTTATGCAGTATAAATCCGCAAAAGAAATATGGGACAAGATCGTTCTGAGCTATGAAGGAGATGATCAGGTAAAACGTGCAAAACTTCAAACCCTCATGATTCAGTATGAAAATCTCAAGATGTATAATGATGAAAGTGTGGCTAACTATTTTCTCCGTGTAGATGAGATTGTTAATTTTATGAAAAACTTGGGTGAAGAAATAAAAGAAGTTGTTGTGGTTGAAAAAGTTCTAAGATCTTTGTCACCTAGGTTTGAATCTAAAGTTTCTACTATAGAAGAAAAGGAAAATCTCCAACATCTTAAAAATGTTACAACTACATGGAATTATAACTGCTTATGAAATGAGGAAAGGAGGTCCTTCTGACAGGAGAGAAGCTGCCTTCAAAGCTTCAGGCAAAGGAGATTACTATGAATCAGGAGAAGAAGAAGAATCAAATTTTGTCAAAAATCTTCAACGAGG
>APFE031102033.1:0-10787 GCA_000404065.3 Pinus taeda
GGAAATATGAAAATGTAATTCCAAATTTGTTTGTATGTATATTTATATTAGAAAATTATAATTAAAAATGTTATTAATGTTTATATTTTTATAATTTTTTTATAAGTATTATTTTTTGCTTTTGCATTATTATTACATATATAATTTCTGGAGTTTTGTTTTGTGATAAAAATAAGTTTCAACATATCATGATTTTTATGTTAATTGGAGTTATAAAGATAATAGCTCTTTCAGTGAAAAATGATTAATAGTTCATGGGATAAATATGCCCATTTGTTTGGCTTCACTGATAATAAATAGGGGAAATAGTCCATGCAACATGCTTAGTATTTTATAATAGTTTTTATAGCTTTAAAACATTATATAATATTATATTATGTCACATTAGTTATGAGGTTTGATTTGCAATAACTATGTCAATAGACATTAATCCAATTTTTTATTTTATGGTAAAAAATGAAAGATGTTGACATATTCTTGTTGTTTCATCTACATGAATGGGTGAAATTTCAAATATTAACTAGCGTGCATCTCTAATGTTTACCATTTTACATTTATTTAATACAATTATGAAATTACCATGTAAATTATTAAATAACGAATGGTATTATGTGAATACATGTTTGCCTTTTCACATTTACTTAATACAATTATGAAATTACCATACAAATGATTAAATAACAAATGATATCATGTAAATATATAAATTTATGAAAAAAAATATTGTACTAAATCCATTCATTTTAAAATAAGAAAAATGATTTAGGAATATGGTTGTATTAGTATGTGTCTCAACATAGGAAGATCCTCACCCAAATGAGGCTATTCATTAAGGTAGCGGTCCTCCAACTATCATATGATAAATTGTTGTAAGATTAATATAGAAATGCTTTGGGACATGTTGTGTGGGTGTGCATGTGTGATAATAAATAAAGTTGAAATAAGCAAAAGGCTACTCCATGTTTGACACATTGGACTAGTTTTTATGGCTTTAAAATTTGCTTTCTTATTTTGTGCTTTACCACATTTATTATGAAGCTTTGTTTTTGGTAGATACAAATTCTAGCATATTATGATCCTTGTAACAATAGAGTTGTCCAAAAAAATAGTAATCATATTATTGACCTATTATTTAGTTAAGAAGTTGTTTATAAAGATAGTGTTCTCCCTATTAACATAATATTAATAATTAATTGAAATTGATTGTAAAATGAATATACATACTTACTTACCTTCCCTCTTTAATATATTTATTTTAAATAATATATATATTCCCAAAATACATTCAAAAAAAAAAAAAAAAAAAAAAAACTAACTTTAATTTATATGTTATATAAAATTATATATAATATTTAAAAATTATATATATATATTAATTTAAAAATAATAACAAATTATAATTTTAAAATATAAAAAGTGAAATTTATCAATAGCATTAATAATACAATTTAATGAAATATAACGAAACACACGAACTCAAAATCTAAATAACAAAATTATATTAAATATAAAAGCAAAAATCTATATGCAATTAAGAATATTTTTTATAAATATAATGAAAATGAATAATCAAAATCTTATATAGTAAATATATTGATGGAGTAGCAAAAGAAAACTTAACAGCCTTTTTAATAATTGGAAAGTTTACTATATAGTCACTATAGTATTATTATAATATTAAAAATAAAATTCATCATTTGCAATGTAAACTTTATGTTTTTTGAGTTTTCCTAAATAATAGCGCTAACGGTGCCACATGATATGTTTCTATACTTTCACTATGAAACGGACGCCGGTAGAGTTCAGGCTGGCGGCCTTCGATCGTGAACACCAACAAATCTGGTTAGCATTTCTTCCGCTGACGTGTTTGACTGAATGCGTGCCATTACACTGAATGCAAAATGGATCTCATGTTAATGGAAGGCTATGATTTATTTAAGGTGGTTAATTAGAATATATATTAGAGACAACTATGGGAATCTTAGTATTATTTTTTAGTGAGGAGATTGTTAGAAGGTTAAGCTAACTCATTATCAATTTGAATCAGGAAAAAAACTATAATTTGTTAATTTTCCTAAACTAGCATTTGCACCAGACGTTGCAAAAAAAACACCGTAAGGCATAAATTCAAGAAGCATTGTGACATATAAAGAATCATTGAAAATGAAAATTAGTAGGTGAAGGGTAAAGAGCTAATAACCAATGTCTATTGCATTAAACAGGTCTTGTTGTTTTTGGAAGCTTTTTGGCTATGACATCTCGGAAAAAAAACTTCCCATTTTTAGGAGGCTATGGAATGACTTCAACTAGAAGGAGACAACACTGAATACTACTGTAGGTATTGAAGAGGAGCAGAATGTTGTCGTCATTAGTAAGATGAATAAGGGCAACGAGAAAAGAGGAACTAAGAAGGGTTAAAAAGGGTTATATAGAGTCCTCCATTGTGAGCTTTTTCTGTAATTTTTTTGCTTCTCAGTGTGTATGGTAAGTCTTCAACACTCTATCTCTGCTTCTATTGACTTCAATCTGCATATTCTTAAAAGGTGTTTGTGCCGCTATTGGTATTCATTCTGTTGGATTTCTTTAGTTCCCTTAAATGTAAATGTATAAAAATCTTGGACTTATATGACACTGAATTATTGATAATGGGAAATAATAATCATAACAATTTTTTTATTGAATTTTTTGGGTTTTATGTCATTTTATCTCCAAAATATAAATATATCTCTCAAATGCATGAGATAATTTAATTCTGGCATCAAATATTATTTCTGCAAATTACATACTGCATTCCAGAAGATTCTTCAGCCTGGAGAACTGTAAAAATATTCACTATACATTGAGATAATTTAATTCTGACATCAAATATTATTTCTACAGATTACATACTACATTCCAGAGTAATCTTCAGGCTAACAGGTTCCCGCGAATTGTAAAAAGATTCGGTATACATTGTAGAGAAGATTCGGTATACATTGTAGAGAAAACTCCTTAAAATTTCGATCCTTTCTGGAGGATTACTGATATAACTCACTATATATTTTGAAGAGGGCTCATGCGTTAACCCCAATTTGTTTGGAATGGCCATGAAATGTGTATGTATGCAGATAAGAATATGCACAAAATTCATTAACTGAATTGCTACCAATTCCTTTGACAAGCTTGCCAAGGGTTGGACTGAACTAAAAGGACATAGCACTGCATTAAAACAGTGAACAAAATGCAATTAAAAATGCAAATAATGTTACTGCGCATTTCATCATCGTTACTAATGGTCTAAGTGAATTTTTTGAAATAATGCAACTTAATGGAAAAATGTCTATATGACCATTAGACATGCGACTCCCACATGAGAGGAGCTAGTAATTCCAAGCAGATTCTTGCCAACTTCAAAAGCTGTTTCAAGGTTAAAATCCCTTAAATCCCATAAATTCCCCGAGAACCAATTAATTATATCAATTAGTGAGAATTCTTACAAAGCTTTCAAGTAAATTTGATATTATTAAATGAATTTATCTTACAATAACAGTCTCTAGGAAGCAATAACAATAAAGAAGATACCATACCGAAAACCCAACAAAGCTCTAAGGTAAGTTGACAAATGCCTTAGAAAATTGCCTACAATCTTGTTGACGACTTCAAATTCACTGTCTTGAAGTGGGAAAAAAGAACAGGAATCAGCACAACATTTTGTAACAACACAAAATTAATTGCTAATATTCCTCTAAAAGGAAGACAAGATCATGCAATCATTAGGAGACGAGATCATGCAATCATTACATTTTGTTTCAAAAGCCCCAAAAACTTTTAAAAACACAGAGAAATGTAATTATAAGTATTAAAGAAAATAAAAAGAAGACGAGATCATGCAATCATTACATTTTGTTTCAAAAGCACCAAAACTTTTAAAAACACACAGAAATGTAATTACAAATATTAAAAAAAATATAATTAGGAAAAATTTAAATACACATTCACTCCATCCCAGATATCAACATAACCACTAACAAAAATATATACAATTTAAGGTTGCACGTGTACTTGCAAACACAGAAAAGAAAAAAATAAAAGACGACGAGAGCTGATAGGATTATTAAATTAGAATTGTAGAATTTCTCTAGAAGAGATGTTGGTTCAAGCCTACAAAGAGGAAAGAGATTTGATGTTTGGAGTTTTATGCTTTTTGGACACCATATTTTCTTTAAATACAACTTAATTTTTTAGAAAAGTTCAAGCCCAATGCAGTTCTGTCAGGCAGACAGTTCTGCTAAACCACAAGTTACACATCTTCAGACCTGAAAAAATACATAACAATGGTTTGGCAAATCAATTGCAATATCATAATTGCTTTTCCTTCCGCATTCATACAATTGCTCCAAAGGCAAGGACAAGAAAATTTTCAGCTCTAGTGAGTCACTAAAACTAGTGATCACTAATGACTTTCATATTTATACAAGGAACTAGCAAGGGATTTTACATGGACTCCACTCAACTTCAAACACAGCTTCAGCCAATATGCAGAGTGATTGAAATTGAACACAGCTAAGTAGTGACGTTGGCTCATAGTGATACACCAAGTATAAAATATTGAAGCTTTTACAGAAGCAAGGAGTAAGAAAAATTACGAAGCTCAGAGAAGTAAATTTAAATCAATCAAAGCTTGTTGAATGGCTATAACATCCATAGAATAATCTTCCAAGGTTCTGCTCTCATGTACAAGATCTACCCTTTGATCTGGACTACTGTTTGATACCAAATCATCATCAACTCCAAGCATTGCAAGTGATAGATGAGTTTGGATGTCACAACTCCTAGAGTTTGCTCCAGATTCATCGCTCAATCAATTCATCTAATTCCATGGACATTGTCAATTGCCTCTTGGTCCAATAAGGTAGGTCATCTCCTCCTCGTAGTAATTTCAAAATCTGCAATAATAAGTTATACACAAACAATGACGAAGAATAAGTCATCTCCTCCTCGTAGTAATTTCAAAATCTGCAATAATAAGTTATACACAAACAATGAGGAAGAATAAGTTCACGTTCTTACATTAACATTTATCCATTGTTTGAAATTTGACAAAGCCAGTTTAATGCAAAGTTAAGCCACTTTATTTGGGGAAACCAAAGCTTTCAATTCAGATCTTGCAATCCAGATTTCAGCTAGGATAGTGATTCTCAAAAAAGATATATACTCTCTTGATATTGGAGCGAAAGCAGATATGCTCGCTCTTCTTGCCTATTTAGGGAGGGGTAATTTGCATACTGAAGATTTGGTTTGAGATATGATGTAATCTCTTTCGCTAATATAAGATTATATTCAAATAATCTTATATTTCATTAATGGAAAAAGAGATTATTGGCAATTGAGGCTTTGAATATTTTGCCATAATCCACCATCAACTCGATATTTCATGTGCCATTCTTCGTTATGGGCAAAAACAACTCTAGCACTAACTCCTCACAGGAAAGGAAACGTCTTCAAGCAACTAATTTGACATAAGATCAGAAACTGAAACATATATACGCAACTAAAGAGAATAAGAGTAATTGCTCTGTTCATTCGAGGTCAAAATTGAGCTGCCTCTCTCGGATAGCATGCTGCACCAATGACCATTCTCTTCATCTTGCTCATGTCATAAGCATCTTCCAAAAGTGGATTTGCAAACAACTCTAGCACTAACTCAGTGGATTTGCAAACAACTCTAGCACTAACTCCTCACAGGAAAGGAAACGTCTTCAAGCAACTAATTTGAAGAAGATTAGAAACTGAAACATATATACGCAACTAAAGAGAATAAGAGTAATTGCTCTGTTCATTCGAGGTCAAAATTGAGCTGCCTCTCTCGGATAGCATGCTGCACCAATGACCATTCTCTTCATCTTGCTCATGTCATAAGCATCTTCCAAAAGTGGATTTGCAAGTTCTTTTACAGAACCAGCTGCCAGTAATGGCCTTGCCTAAATTTTGAAATTTAGGCAAGAGATTAAGATTTTGAACCAAGACAAAGAAACCAAAAGAATCCAAAATTATCAAATACAAAACAAGCAAGGACACTAGAGTTATGGCTTTCTTGGCCTTTAGGATTCTTGTAATTGATTGGTTTTCTTCCAGTTATTAGCTCTAGAAGAACTACTCCAAAGGAATACACGTCCGTCTTCTCATTAACCTTGCCATACATGAAATATTCTGGAGCCAGATACCTGAAATATGATAGCAGCTAGTTTTATGAAGTATTGATTATAAATGACATTTATTTTCCTAAGGAAAGAGCTGGTGTAAAGAAAGAAATGGATATTTACCCAAATGTACCTACAACATCACTACATGTCATATATGCAAGATGTTGTTGAAGCCCATTTGGCCAGCCTAAAATCTGACAACTATTCACAGAATATCTTTAGTTAATGATCCATCAAAATATGATTTGCTAGTTAATGATCAAGCAAATCTTATTATAACATCTCCAACCAAAAAATACAAACAATTCAACAGAAGCTTGAGAACTTGTTTCTCTCACAAAGATCAAGATACTTGAGGTTCGAAGTTTTCAGAAAGCAAAATATAAAATGATTTCACATCTCTATCGATGATAGGATGAGAACAACCTTCATGCAGATAAGTCAAAGCTTCAGCAATTCCAATGGCCACTTTCAGCCTACCCTTCCAATGAGCCTGTGGCTTGTCCTTTCCTCCTGTAACCCAACTTTTTCTGAGAACTGGGAACAACACTTAACACTAAAAAATAATAAAAATCTCCAAGGACGTAACACGATAAATGCATGAAAATTGGCATACTACATACCATAAAGAGTTTCTTCCAGACTTCCTCTCAGTAACAAGTTGTAGAACAAAAAGTACTCCTCCTCTTAAACACAGTAACCAATTAATGAAACAATTTCTTCGTTATGGGCAAAAACAATTCTAGCACTAACTCCTCGTAGGAAAGGAAACGTCTTCAAGCAACTAAATTTGACATAAGTCAGAAACTGAAACATATATACGCAATGAAAGAGAATAAGAGTAATTACTCTGTTCATTCGAGGTCAAAACTGAGCTGCCTGCCTTGGACAACATGCTTCACCAATGACCATTCTCTTCATCTCGCTCATGTCACAAGCATCTTTCAAAAGTGGATCTGCAAGTTCTTTTACAAACCCAGCTGCCAGTAATGGCCTTGCCTAAATTTTGAAATTTACAAGAGATTAAGATTCTGAACCAAGACAACGAAACCAAAAGAATTCAAAATTGTCAATACAAAACAACAAATTCAAAATTATCAAATACAAAACAAGCAAGGACACTAGAGCCCTACCCACATAACCAGGCTTTCTTTGCCTTTAGGATTCTTGTCATTGATTGGTTTTCTTCCAGTTATTAGCTCTAGAAGAACTACTCCAAAGGAATACACGTCTGTCTTCTCATTAACCTTGACATACATGAAATATTCTGGAGCCAGATACCTGAAATATGATAGCAGCTAGTTTTATGAAGTCTTGATTATAAATGACATTTATTTTCCCAAGGAAAGAGCTGGTGTAAAGATAGAAATGGATATTTACCCAAATGTAACTACAACATCACTACATGTCATATATGCAGATGTTGTTGAAGCCCATTTGGCCAGCCCAAAATCTGACAACTATTCACAGCGCAAAAGTTCTCATCCAGCAAGATGTTCTCAGGCTTGATGTCGCAGTGTATGATCCTATCTCTGCATTGCTCGTGAAAATATGTAATTCCCTGAGCTGTAGCTAAGGACATGCTGTAGCGAGTATCCCAATCTAGAAACCTTGGATCATTCGAAGATGACTGGAATATCCATCTATCCAGGGATCCATTTGGCAGAAACTCATGGACAAGGAGCCTAAAATGAATAATTTACAAGTTAAATTTCAGTAGTAGTTCTGTGATACACACTTTAGCAGGGATTTGTTACCTTAACATGTAATCTGGGATTCTGGCCTATTCTTTGCTAAGATGAAGATGTGAAAAATCAGAAGGAATGCAAACAAACACTCACCTTTGTAATCCCTCGGAGCAATATCCACAGAGACGAACTAAATTCCTATGGTGAATGGAACCAATCGGTGTCACCTCTGTTTCAAATTCCCTCTCTCCTTATGGCAGCAATCTCTCCAACATTTTCACAGCAATCAAAGTTTCGACTGAGAGTTAACCCTTGTATACAATCCCAAAACTTCCTGCGCCAAAGCGGTCTCCCATTAGTACAAAACAAATTTTAAAATCAAAACCTTTATATTCTGCAGATAAATTGTTAGGCTTTCATACCAGTTCCAAGCCTCTCTCTGAAGTTGTTTGTCGCAATCTGCAGATTCACGAAGGTAAAATTCACAGGAGTCCCAGGAACAAAAATGGAAGCATCCAAGCTTCGTCTATTTTTCATCATAATTATGCTGCTATGGCAAATACGATAAACACGCACGCCAGAAATACAACACCAAGAATAGTTCCTAGAATAAGCATCTTCAGATGGGATTGATATTTCGAATGCCGGAGAGGGCACCCATTTGAGGATCCCATTCTGCTATTATTAATGAGGCTGAATTTCATGAAAAATGTGTAATTGGGATTTTGCAAACCTCCAAAAAGAAGGTTTCCTAGTGTCCAACAGTAGGGTTTCAGGTCAGAAACAACATATACATAAGCTACACATGAGCATATAGACAAGCAGAGACCCCGACATGCAGACATTGCAGAAATATTTCTGTAATTGAAATGACTGAACTTCCACCATAGTAATTTGTTTGTGGAACAGTCACAATCTTGTACCTTGAATACTCATTATTAATATCGTTGACGCAATCTGGTGAAGAATTTAGAGGCAAACACCCTAGAAATGGTCTACTTGAATCAACTGGATTTGATCCAGGTGGGCAGCTGCAATGTGGGTTACCCTTAGCATCAAGGCGACATACCATTCCCACAAATTCCAGCAATACTACAGGGATTCGAAACTGCAACCCAATCTACAATCCAGCTGGAACTGACATTAGCATCCCATCTGTACAATCTCAAATTCCATCATGTTCGAGAGTGATCCGCCTCAACGCTCGACCGTCCTGAGCCAAACTATTTTTGTTATGACAAATATATACTGACTCCTTTGAAGGCTCACCAAAGCTCATGCTAAAACTTCTAGATAGATTGAGGAAAGCAACCGCAGAACCGGTCGCGTTGTATATCATCATGGGCCCTGACCAGTATGAATAATTGAAAAATTCGTAAGGGATATTGTAATTCAATATCTTCAGAGATTCTGGCTCTTGCATTATTTTGAGAAAGTAACGGCCTCTAGATACATCAGTAGAAGAATTCCAGCTGGTGAGGTTTAAAGATTGTGTCAATTCTTGTCCTGGTAGTAGTGCGTCTATTGGAGATGCAAAACTTTGCCAAACAATGTCTAAGTCGGAGTTGTAGAGAACAGAATTGCCCGAATCTTGCATCTCCCCTCACTCAACAGACAATCCAGTGGTCTCAACCATCTAGACCGTTGATTTTCCATCTCCTAGTTGAAGATTTCCATCTTGGCCAAGAGTGAGGAATCCTTCTTCACTTACTGGCTGGTCTCTGACAAACCCAAAACCGCAAACCTTCAAATTTAACAGATACATAGACAATACAATAATAAAAGTCCATCATCACTGCAATCAAGAACTTATGCATCCAAACAGGAAATTTCACTACGTAACATATATGAAAGATGAGTCGGCTAATACAAAAGCAATAGAGTAATAAACATAAGAGACCAACGTAAAAATGCAAAAACAGAGCGTGTATTTTTTGGGGCTATTTTTCCATGAATTCCAATTTGAACATTGCTGACTAATCTCTGTACTTGATGATAAGGAATTGGCATTCATGATTCCCATCGACCCGATTTGGTGATCTTTGGACATTAATATAATTCTTACTGCTTTCGTTCTCCCCGTCATTTTACACATCATCACAACAAATATTAAGCACCAAAATCTGACAACTATTCACAGCGCAAAAGTTCTCATCCAGCAAGATGTTCTCAGGCTTGATGTCGCAGTGTATGATCCTATCTCTGCATTGCTCGTGAAAATATGTAATTCCCTGAGCTGTAGCTAAGGAGATGCTGTAGCGAGTATCCCAATCTAGAAACCTTGGATCATTTGAAGATGAACGGAATATCCATCTATCCAGGGATCCATTTGGCAGAAACTCATGGACAAGGAGCCTAAAATGAATAATTTACAAGTTAAATTTCAGTAGTAGTTCTGTGATACACACTTTAGCAGGGATTTGTTACCTTAACATGTAATCTGGGATTCTGGCCTATTCTTTGCTAAGATGAAGATGAAAAATCAGAAGGAATGCAAACAAACACTCACCTTTGTAATCCCTCGGAGCAATATCCACAGAGACAAACTAAATTCCTATGGTGAATGGAACCAATCGGTGTCACCTCTGTTTTAAATTCCCTCTCTCCTTGTGGCAGCAAACTCTCCAACCTTTTCACAGCAATCAAAGTTTCGGCTCAGAGTGAACCCTTGTATACAATCCCAAAACCTCCTGCCAAAGCGGTCTCCCATTAGTACAAAACAAATTTTAAAATCAAAACCTTTATATTCTGCAGATAAATTGTTAGGCTTTCATACCAGTTCGAAGCCTCTCTCTGAAGTTGTTTGTCGCAATCTGCAGATTCACGGAGAGAAAATTCACAGGAGTACCAGGAACAAAAATGGAAGCATCCAAGCTTCGTCTATTTTTCATCATAATTATGCTGCTATGGCAAATAC
>APFE031102033.1:41908-66889 GCA_000404065.3 Pinus taeda
CAAACCAAGTGCTTGATCTTGTCTATTTTCCCATTTTGGAACCTTGTCTTCATCTGTTGGTTTCTTCTCTTGGCCCGTGGCTATTCTGTAGAGACCTTTACTTCTAAGTAAATCTTCCATGTATGATGCCCATTGGAAGTAGTTAATGCTGTCAAGAATGACTTGGCATGGACTTTCCATTTTTTTTTTAAAACTGAAGCTGAAGATGCTGAAAGTAAGTGTTCCAATGGATAGATCTCGAAAAATTAGGCTGTTTTAAAAAAAAGGCTCTGAAAAAGGCTTCCGGATGAAGAAGTTATGGCTTTTTGAAAAAAAATTGTTGAAGTCGCGGGCAAAGTGCGCGAATGTGCGGGAATGAAAAAAAACGCCCCCACAAAATGGAGATTTGAACCCAAGACCTCTACTCTCTTAAAAGAACTTTGAACCATTTGATCTATACAAAAATTTGAGAGAGAGAGAGAGGGGGGGGGGCTTTGGGTTGCGTGCTTGCCTTGAGAAACCTCTTTTTACCTACAAAACACAAAACACAAAACCCAACACGAACATGCAAGAAAAACGAACCTTATGGCTCGAAGTTAGCTTTACCCAAAAAACTAAATATTTAAAAAAAATTGAACCTTGTGGCTCAAAGTGAGCTTTAGCCAAAAAACTAAATATTTTTCTCAATGTTTCTGATTTTCCGAGATCACACTAAGGTGCAGGGAAAAGAGCATACGCATGAGAAAAAATCCTTCATTTCTGTTTCTGATTTGCCCAGATCGCACAGAGTCACAGGGAAAAGAGCATACGCAGAAATGAAAGGTATAGATCCAGTTAAAAAAAAACTAAATAAACCGAAACCGAAATAAGCAGAGAGAAAATAACAGTAAACTGCAAATAAACACTGTATACCTCCAGATCTTAAAAATGACGCAGATAGGGCTACCGGAAACCTTTTCGCGTGAAACGAAAGGGGTTCCTCACTGGAACAGATGCTCCGAACACAACAGAGCAGTCCTCTCGGCCCGAAAGCAGTCAGAAACAGTAGATCTAGGAAACGACAGCCGCATGCAGTTCTACCGGCTTCAGATTTGGATCACCAACGGACGCGGCCCTCAAATAGCTCTGATACCATGTAGGAATTTACAGGGTAAGTTCCTCAGACAGAACACCAAAAGGACCCCGCTCACAAACAGATCACAGATCAATACACCAGTATTTTGACGTGGTTAAAACCCTCAGAGAGGGAAACAGTCCACGGCCTGCGCCAACGTGGCTACTACAGGCAATTTATTAATAAAGAATGAAAATTTACATAAGCTTCTCTCATGCACGGTTAACCTACAAATGACCCTCCTGCGCTTTAAATAGAATTCATGGACCAATCGGGTGTCAAGCCACGGATCAAGTGTCGGTAATACCGAGGAGAGAATGAACCGTCGGATCATCACTACATATCGTGACTGTCGGATTGTAAGTTACAAAATGTACAGCGGTAAAGAAACACACTTTACCTAACTCTATACCTAACTCTATACTAGACCAAGTTGAACTTAACTATTCCTATGTGTCGGAATATCCTAACACTCTCTACACCTATTTTGAAAAGCATAAATGTTTTCCAACCCCCCAAAGTTCTTTTCTTTCTACAGCCATTCCAACTTAGATTTTTGTTGCAATCAACTCCGAGGTATTTGTAATCCGCAACTTCTTCCAGAATGTTGCCTTCAAAGTAGAACTTATGTTGGTTATGTTTTCTTTTCTCAGAGAAGACCACTACTTTCGTTTTGCTGATATTGACTTGCATCCCCACACTTCTACAAAAATGCTCAAGGGATAGTAAGTTCTCTTGCAAACCAAAAGCGGATTTAGCAATCAAAATAAGGTCATTTGCATACAAAAGAATCCTTATAACAAATGTGCCCAAATAGATACCATCACCCCCTTGTGAATTTAACCACACCTCAACCTTGTCGATATATAAACCAAAAAGGGTAGGAGACAGTGGGCAACCTTGCTTGACCCCGATATCATTTCTAAAACTTTTAGAAATACACGCTGAAGTTCTAATTTTGACTTTCACCTCTTCATACAGTCTATGCACAACTGCTCTCAAATTAATTAGATAATATTTAATGATGAATTAAATAGTGGCTAAATTAATAATAATTTAAGCAAGAAGTCCACTCACTTCACTTTCCTAAACCTTGTAGACCTCAATATGGAACCTTAATCTTAAAACATAAAAAGTATATCTTAAACAAGGCCGCATAGCTAGCGTTCCATGCTCCTTAGTTAGATTATTGAATTTTGAAATTAGTAAATTAAATATTTTTTTAACGTATACAACTTCCTGGCACTTAATTTAATTATTGAACTTTGAAATTAGTAAATTAAATGTTTTTTAATGTATACAACTTTTTTGTATGTCATTTTGCCATGTATTCTTGTAGATTTGTAATGTCCCCAGAAATGCTATAGATATTTTATTTACCACTATAAGAAAAAAAACTGGATAATATTGTTATTTTCTTTTCTGTTTGGTTAATAATATTGTTATTTTCTGAAGTTAGAGAATGACTGAGTAATAACAGATTGTAACTTCTCATAAAGAAGTTAGAAAAGGTAGTTGCCAGTAAAAAGAAAACCCTAACTGTCTCCCTAACAGAAAAACACTCCAAGGAAAAAGGGGTGGGGGGAGGAAAAATGCGCTGTAGAGACAGACGGTAAGAAAAGGGAAAAGAGAATGCTAAGTCTGGTGATGACCAAATAGCATTAACACAGTGTGCAAGAATCTTGCTGAAAACTGTGGTCTTACAAGCAGGCTTGGGGGGGCGGGGAGGGGAAGATTTGGTCTTGAATACAAATCTCATGGACGAGAGGATGATAAGCAAAGGTTGTAAAGGTGACTGAGATCATTGGGATCTACTGCACAGGGATACAGGTAAGCAGTACCTTTCAACAACCATATTGTACGAAAAGCTGATGTATTTGATTAAATCGTGAGTGTTGCAATGATTGCCATTTCTTAATTTTATAGATTATCTGTATTCTCATTGCAAATAGGATTATAAGAGTTTATGAATTATAATTAATCAAAGAATTCATAGTCAGTAGAATTATAATTTATCAGAGAATTCATAGTCAGTAGAATCATAAGGGTTAATAATTTATAATTTAACAGAGATTTCATAGTCAGTAGGATTATAAGGGTCTATGATCGGGAACGGGATGAAAGCTTTATTTCCAAAAAATAAATACTGTAGAAGTACTATAGAATTGCACATCTGATTTAATTCTGCGAGATAATCAATTGAGAAGGACTTATTTCCCAGAACTAGTTGGCTCTGTCTGTCTGGCACTAACTGTGACAAAGGGTCTGCACAAGCAGACAAACATTGTTAACAATGATGACAATTAGTGACGAGGCATGTTAAACCGATAGGTGACCTCAACGGGAGGGCTCTGTATAAAATATATATACAATACCCAACTTAAGAACATGGAGCAAATAAGAGCAAGTATAAAATTTAACTAAAGGGTAAATTGCGAAAATAAGAACCTAAGGAATTAAGGACCTCTGAATAATTCAAACCTGTGTGTATCAAGAAACATAAAAACAAAATACCGTGGTGATGCGGAAGGAATATTAACTACCTGAGAGCTGTTGTTAGCAAGCTTAGAACTCAGAAATGTGGAGCAAGCTACTGGAAATGGAGTCGGGTATTAACCCTAAAGCCGAATGAGAGGCATTGCTTCAGGCAGTGTACATGAAAAATAAGATTCTAAACCCTGTAGAGTCTTCCTGTAAAAACCCCTCCTTTGAATACGAGACCCTAAATGACACTATAAGATGTGTTATCGCTCACGCTCGATTCTTGCAACTACAAGAATCATGACCCTGGCGGAGGATCTTATTTTTCAGCAATAGATTATTAAAAAAACAAACAAAGCTTAAGACACATAATCAATACAACCGTATATGTGAGCGGAAAGATACACTTTGAATGAATTATTCCCATGTAGAAACTGTACAGGCAATGAAAAACTAGCAGGGATGATAATTAAACCAGAAAGAGTCGATAAGCAATCAAAATAGACATTTCCCAAGTAAAACATACTACATAACAGGAGTAATAATAACACTGGGAACATAAACCAAATGGAGCCATGTATTTACTGTCAACATAAACCAATGGAGCACATATAATATTTAGTCACGGAAAGAGCAAAAGCAAAACGATAACTTAGACATACAACCGAGATAAACACATCCACCAAAAGGGTCGGCAACCTTAAAACAATAACCTTAAAATCCTCTGTTCTTAAATACATTGCATGATGGACTAAGTCCTGAGTAGAACTAATTCAATCTACAACACAACTTATTACAAGATCGTAGCCTTCAAATAACTCTGAACAGACTCAAAGCATTGAACTACAATTCTCAGATGTACTAAGAGAAAGACCCCCACCGGGCAATCGAAGCACCGAGAGCACCTATCACAACAAAAGCCATATTAACATAGAACAGGAGCCAAAGCTGGCTCTTCTAGAAAGACAAAAGCTAGAACCCCAACTTGAGCTGAGGAACTTTCCTTGCTCAGCTAAAAAAAAGAAAAGAACCAGGCAGGAAGCCAAGTAACTTACCCAAATTTCATTGAACTTCTGAGACAGACTAGGGAGCTGCCCCTCCTTTGACACCATGGTGAACCGCATCTCCATTACCTCTGTGCCTGCAAAGGGAAGTGTATCAGCAACAATTCTGAAAACAAGCTTGGAACAAAAAATTCAACACAACAGTGAAGCCAAGGAGAAACCTTTACCTGTAATCGGACGGTGTACTCGTAAACCATGGACAAGAAACCCTCGACTGCTTCTGAGACAAGCCAAGCGGTCTATGCACAAACCTACAAGCCATGCAACCCGCAAGAGGAGAGGCAAAGCCTGGCGCCAAGGCGGTAGGGTGCAAATGAGATGCGTAGCCCAGCAAAAGGAATGGAAAAACCTTCTGGACAGCCCACAACCTCAGATTGGATACTCACAGCCTCCGTCGTTGATGCGATGAAGGATCCCAAGGTGTCCTGACAAGACTGCAATGCCAACCAATCGACAAGCAGAGAATTAAATTCCAGAATGACCGGTGGCAGATAAGGCTAGAGTGCAAGTTGAGTCATCCAGGTTGGTATGACCATCTATTAAATAAAACAGATAGTGGATTGACCGTAGCACAATTAACGACGACTTAGTGGTACAACAGGAATTTAATAAACTGCTCTATATATCAATTTTTGTAGTTATTAAACCCTGATACAAGTAAGTTTGTATTAATGCTTAAGTCAGTAACATCAATGTTATACTTTTAATTTATTTATTTATTTATTTATTTTTATTTATTTATTTATTATTATTATTATTTTATTTTATTTTATTTTATTTTTTATTTTTTATTTTCATTTTATTTTTATTTTTTTTATGGTATTTAATTGTATTTGTAAATGGGATCATGACATGTGGTATCAGAGCCAAATTACAAAAACTGTGACCTTTGGCAAATGAAGCATGCATTAGTTACTGTTTTCCTTTGGAATTCTAACTGTTGTTGATTTATTAATTTGTTAAGTATAGAGAAGCAGGACAACAATGGTTAAAAGAAGAAGAGTTAGGGCGCACACATGAATATGGCTGGCCTAGGGTCTGGAGCATTCCTTGAAAATAACCCTGAAATATGGGTACAGTTAGGGGAAGAGACTCGTAGCACAAATCTTGCAATACTGGAAATGGTTCAAGAATTAAAAAGAGAGATGGTCCGCTTAAGGGATGACAATGCAAGGCTAACCTTGGAATATGAAAAAATTATGAAGAGCCTGTCCGATAAGCAGAATCAGTGCTCGTTGAATCCCAGCCTTGAGCAGCAACGAGTGTCAGAAGAACAAGGCTACCACACAGAACAAGAAGAGTCAGAAGGAAGGGAAAAGAATCGAGAAGAAAAGTCGGATAATGCCTCCGAGCACCAGACATTGAAAAGGCAGCGGATAGAATTACATAGGGAGTTCTAGAAAATAAAACCGCCACACTTTGATGGAGAATTGGAAGAAGCAGCCAAAGTCTGGCTTATTAACATGAATGAATATTTCCAATTATATGAGTACGATCACAATCTAAAGGCCCGACTGGCTCTGTTTCAACTGCAAGGGAAGGCCACCTTGTGGTGGGAGGAGGTCAAGATTGTATGAGGGGTGAGTGAACAAATTATTACTTGGGAGAAGTTCCAAAAATGCTTCAAGGAAAGATATTTGACGGAACGATTTTATGATGAGAAAGCAAGAGAGTTTCACGACTTGCGGCTTGGACAACAAACCATGGATGAGTTTATCACCCGATTTACCTCCTTGCTTCGATATGTACCATACATCCGTGAGGAAAAGGCTAGAGTACAACGTTTTGTCAGCAGTTTATCCGTGGCAATGAGGGAAAGAATTGAGTTCGATAACCCGAAAATGATGGACGAGGTTATACGAAAGGCTAGGATATGCTACCAGCAAAATAAACAGAATGGTGAAGTTTTGGGCAAAAAATGGACGGAAAAGAAAGGTAATAAGACTGCATTTGGCAATAAAGGAAATCGGTGCAGTGCTGGTAAGGGATTTTCCAAAGGGCCAAATAACATAAATCTGCAAAAGAACCAACTCAGAATTAAGCCGCCAACTGAATCGAGGATCAGCTAGCAAATTGGAAGACTTGACAACAAGGGAACAATGAGACCCCCAGTACAGTGCTGGGGGGGGCCACATTATGTCAAAAACTGTCCTCATTGTAAGGGCACCAAACAGGTCTCGCAAATCCATGAGGCATCAACAATAGGAGATATATCCAGGAGCCCCGAAAATTAACGCTGCTCTCGAAGATCGTCAGGTAGAGTACCAACCAACTATGGTGGAGTTTGAAGGTAAGATTTTTAATCATATTGTATCTGTTTTAATTGATCCTGGAGCTACATTAAGTTATGTTAGTCCTAAGATTGTGGAACAGTGTAAATTACAATCTGTCAAGTTTAAAAACCCCTGGCTAGTACCGCTGACAACAGGGGAAAAGGGACGAGTATTAGCCAAGGTTAATAACCTCCCTTTGGAAATAGCAGGTCAGCCTTTAATAGCAGATCTAAACATACTTCCCCTTGGATCATATGATGTATTGATAGGCATGGATTGGCTAGAAAAATGCTAGTCCATTATAAACTACAAAACAAAAACTATTTACTACAAGAATGAGTTAAGAGAAGGACGAGAGATGCAAGGCTTCCCAAGGCCCATACAGATTCGACCAATAACTGCCTCTCAGCTGGCAAAGTGTATTAGAAAAGGGTGTTAGATTTATGCTATTCAGGTTGGTTACGCCAACTCAAAAGAAAAGACAACCACCTTGGAAAATATACCGATTGTTCAAGAATTTGTTGATGTATTCCCAGAGGAGATATTCGGACTGCCAACGAAAAGGGACATAGATTTTACTATTGAATTGATACCAAGGGTAGCTTTGGTGTCCCGAGCCCCCTATCGTATGAGCACACCAGAACTCACAGAACTAAAAAGGCAATTGCAGGAGTTGTTGGACAAAAACTACATCTTCCCTAGTGTGTCACCTTGGGGAGCCCCCGTACTATTCATCAAAAAGAAGGATGGAACCCTTCATATGTGTATGGACTATCGTGAGTTGAATAAATTGACAATTAAGAATAAATACCCTTTACCCCGTATTGATGAACTTTTTGATCAGGTAAAAGGGGCAACGGTATTCTCAAAAATTGATTTACGATCAGGATACCACCAAATCAGGATTAAAGAGGAAGACATAGCCAAAACTACTTTTAGAACACAATATGGACACTGTGAGTTTGTGGTGTTACCCTTTGGGTTAACCAATGCCCCCGCAACCTTTATGCTTAATGAACAACATATTTCATTAGTATTTAGACAAGTTTGTGTTAATTTTTATTGATGATATATTGATATATTCCCAGAATATGGAGGAACACAAGGAATAGCTCAGATTGGTATTGCAAACTCTTCAAGAGCACCAATTATATGCTAAATACAGCAAGTGCGACTTCTTTAAGGAAAAAATACAATACTTGGGACACAATCACTAAAGATGGGATCACTGTGGATCCCGAAAAGAAAAGGACCATAATGGAATGGCCCATGCCAAAGGACGTGGCAGACATAAGATCCTTCATGGGATTAGCGGGATACTACAGGCGGTTTGTGGAAGGATTTTCAAGAGTGGCTTACCCTATCACTTCTTTGTAGAAAAAAGGAAAAACTTTTAAATGGACTGCAGAATGCTAAAGAAATTTTGAACAACTCAAGCATCTACTCACCACCACACCTATATTAAGTATAACGGATCCGGGTAAGGACTATGTGTTGTGTACTGATGCGAGTAAGGAAGGGGTAGAAGGGGTACTGATGCAAGAAGGAAAGGTAATTGCCTATGAATCTAGAAAGTTTCAGGAATAGGAGCAGAAACAAGAAGGAAAGGTAATTGCCTATGAATCTAGAAAGTTTCAGGAATAGGAGCAGAAACAAGAAGGAAAGGTAATTGCCTATGAATCTAGAAAGTTTCAGGAATAGGAGCAGAAATATTCCGCTTATGATCTGGAGTTGACAACTGTTATTCATGCCTTAACGATGTGGCGCCACTACCTAATGGGGAAAATGTTTCTTTTAATGATGATCCATCATAGTTTGACTAGTTATTTCAGTCAGCCTACCTTAAATGCTAGGCAGACACGATGGGTGGATTTCCTAAGTGGTTTTGATTTTGAGATTAAGCATCTGAAAGGGAAAGAAAACCGGGTAGCGAACATTTTAAGTCGGAAGGTGCAGTGTCTTTATGAAATTTCCAGTAGCGAGGGGCGTACTACTTTCGATGAGATGATTAAAAAGGTAGCAAAACAAGATTCAAAATATCAACAAATAGGATAGCAAGTTCACAATCCAACCAGCAAAGAAAATCAACAAGATTGCACTATGGATGCTGCTGGCATGCTGAATTTAAAAAAAGGTTGTATGTGCCCAATCAAAATGACATTAAATGCTTGATTTTAGATGAATTTCATAGAAGTCCTTGTGCTAGACTTACGGGGTATCAAAAGTTGATTACTGCACTCCAGAAGGAATACTATTGGCCAGGCATGAAAAAAGATATAGCAGAATACTTGGCACGTTGCTTAGAATGCCAACAAATTAAGGCAGAACACCAGCACCCCCCTGGGTTGTTACATCCACTACCAGTTCTGGAGTGGAAATGGGAAACCATTTCTATGGATTTCATAATAGGTTTACCCAAGTCAAAAATAAATAACGATTCCATCATGGTGGTGGTGGATAAATTAAGCAAATCAACTCATTTTATACTGGTGCAATCCACTTATAAAGCAATACAGATTGCCCATATTTTTATGCAAAATATTTTCAGGCTGAATGGGTTACCAAAAACTATAATTTCTGACTGTGATGTGAAATTCACTTCAGTCTTCTGGAAAATGTTGTTTGAGGAGTTGGGAACTCAGTTAAACTTTAGTCCTGCCTATCATCCACAAACAGAAGGACAAACCGAACATGTAAATAGTGGTAGAGGATATGATGAGGTCATATGTAATGCAACAATCATCTAAGTGGGAGGAATATTTGCATTTAGTTGAGTTCGTGTATAACAGCGGATATCATACTTCCCTGCAGATGAGTCCGTTTAACGTTTTGTACAGAAGGAAATGCCGCACACCTTCCAGTTGGGGGGGACCAAAGGACAAATTAATGCTAGGGCCTGATATGTTAAAAGAGATGGAGGAGCTGGTAAAATATTACTATCTAATTTGAAAGCAGCCCAAGACAGGCAAAAGAGTTTTGCCGATAAGAAGAGAATTTTTAAAGAATATCAAGTAGGAGATCATGTGTATGTGAGGATTTGGGCAAAAAGGAGTACGCTACAATGGAGTGGGTGCACCAAGCTAGCACCTCAGTTTTGTGGACCATTCCAAATCTTGGCAAGGGTTGGGCTAGTGGCATACGAGCTCGCCCTACCAAGCCATATTCGGGTCCACAATGTTTTCCATGTATCAGTATTAAAAAAAATACGTTTATGATCCTAAGCACATAGTCAGTTGGCAAGATGTACAAGTAAAAAAATAAAAAATCTTAAATAGGTCAATTAAATTGCGATGTTAAAGACAAAATTGACTTTAATTCTGTTGTTACAGGTTGAATCGGAAGGAGAATTTTTGGTCAAGCCGCAGAGTATTCTTGAGTGGAGAGAAGTAATGATGCGGAAACAAGCCATCATCCAGGTTAAAGTGCAATGGCAACATTTTGGGCTGGATGAGGTCACCTGGGAGGATGAACAACTCATGAAATAAGCTTATCCAAAGCTGTTTGAGATTGGGAAACATCGGGACGATGTTTGCTTTCAGGGGGGAAGATGTAATGTCCCCAAAAATGCTGTAAATATTTTATTTACCATTGTAAGAAAACAAACTAGATAATATTGTTATTTTATTTTTTGTTTGGTTAATAAAATAGTTATTTTCTGAAGTTAGAGAATGACTGAGTAATAACAGATTGTAACTTCTCATAAAGAAGTTAGAAAAGGCAGTTTCCAGTAAAAAGAAAACCCTAAATGTCTCCCTAACAGAAAAACACTCCAAGGAAAAAGGGGTGGGGGAGGAAAAACCATGCTGTAGAGACAGACAGTAAGAAAAGGGAAAAGAGAATGCTAAGTCTGGTGATGACTAGATAGCATTAGCACATTGTGCGAGTCTTGTTGAAGACTGTGGTCTTGCAAGCAGGCTTGGGGGGAGATTTGGTCTTGAAGATGAATCTCATGGATGGGAGGATGACAAGCAAAGGTTGTAAAAGTGACTAAGATCGTTGGGATCTACTGCACAAGAATACAGGTAAGCAATACCTTTCAACAACCATACTGTACAGAAAGCTGTTGTATTTGATTAAATCGTGAGTGTTGCAGCGAGAGCCATTTTTTAATTTTATAGATTATCTGTATTCTCATTGCAAATAGGTTATAAGAGTTTATGAATTATAATTTATTAGAGAATTCATAGTCAGTAGAATTATAATTTATCAGAGAATTCATAGTCAGTAGAATCATAAGGGTTAATAATTTATAATTTATCAGAGATTTCATAGTCAGTAGGATTATAAGGGTCTATGACCAAGAACGAGATGAAAGCTTTATTTCCAAAAAATCAATACTGTAGAAGTACTACAAAATTAACTGAAATAGCACATTTGATTTAATTCTGCGAGACAATCAGTTGAGAAGGACTGATGGACTAGAACTGGTTGGCTCTGTCTGTCTGGCACTAACTGTGACAAAGGGTTTGCGCAAGCAGACAAGCATTGTCAACAGTGATGACAGTTAGTGACGAGGCATGTTAAACCAGTAGGTGACCTCAACGAGGGGCCTCTATATAAAATACATATACAATACCCAGCTTAAGAACCCGGAGCAAATAAGAGCAAGTATAAAATTTAACTAAATGGTAAACTGCGGAAATAAGAACCTGAGGAATTAAGGACCTCTGAATAATTCAAACCTGTGTGTATCAAGAAACATAAAAACGGAATATCGTGGTGATGTGGAAGGAGTATTAACTACCTGAGAGCCACTGTTAGCAAGCTTAGAACTCAGAAATGTGGAGCAAGCTACTGGAAATGGAGTCGGGTATTAACCCTAAAGCCAAATAAGAGGTGTTGCTTCAGGGCAGTGTACATGAAAAATAAGATTTTAAACCCTATAGAGTCCTCCTGTAAAAACCGCTCCTCTGAATACGAGACCCTGAATGACACTATAAGCTGTGTTCTCACTCATGCCCGATTCTTGCAACTACAAGAATCATGACCCTGGCGGAGGATCTTATTTTTCGACAATAGATTATTAAAAAAAACAAACAAAAGCTTAAGACACTGAATCAATACAACGGTGTATAATTAGCGGAAAGATACACTCTGAATGAATTATTCCCATGTAGAAACTGTACAGGCAATGACAAACTAGCAGGGATGATAATTAAACCAGAAAGAGTTGATAAGCACTCAGAATAGACATTTCCCAAGTAAAACATTCTACAGAACAGGGGTAATAATAACACTGGGAACATAAACCAAACGGAGCCATGTATTTACTGTCAACATAAACCAATGGAGCACATATAATATTTAGGCATGGAAAGAGCAAAAGCAGAACGATAACTTAGACATACAACCGAGATAAACACATCCGCTAAAAGGGTCGGCAACCTTAAAACAATAACCTTAAAATCCTCTGTTCTTAAATACATTGCATGATGGACTAAGTCCTGAGTAGAACTAATTCAATCTACAACGCAACTTATTACAAGACTGTGGCCTTCAAATAACTCTAAACAAACTCGAAGGATTGAACTACAATTCTCAGATGTACTAAGAGAAAGACCCACACCAGGTAATCGAAGCACCGAGAGCACCTATCACGACAAAAGCCATATTAACACAGAACAGTAGCCAGAGCTAGCTCTTCCATAAAGACAAAAGCTAGGACCCCAACTCAAGCCGAGGAACTTTCCTTGCTCAGCTAAAAAAAGAAAAGAACCAGGCAGGAAGCCAAGTAACTTACCCAGATTTCATTGAAATTCTGAGACATGAGGGGGAGCTGCCCCTCCTTCGACACCGTGGTGAACCGCATCTCCATTACCTTTGTGCCTGCAAAGGGAAGTGTATCAAAAGCAATTCTAAAAACAAGCTTGGAAAAACAAATTCAACACAACATTGAAGCCAAGGAGAAACCTTTACCTGTAACCAGATGGTGTACTCGTAAACCATGGACAAGAAACCCTCGGCCACTTCTGAGACAAGCCAAGTGCTCTCCAGATGGTGTACTCGTAAACCATGGACAAGAAACCCTCGGCCACTTCTGAGACAAGCCAAGTGGTCTATGCACAAACCTACAGGCCATGCGACCCGCAAGAGGAGAGGCAGAGCCTGGCGCCAAGGCAGTAGGGTGCAAATGAGACACGTAGCCCAACAAAAGGAATGGAAAAACATTCTGGACAACCCCCAACTGTCAGATTGGAGACTCACAACCTCCGTCATTGATGCGATGAAGGATCTCGAGGTGTCCTGACAAGACTACAATGCCAACCAATCGACAAATTAGAGAATTAAATTCCAGAATGACTAGTGGCAGATAAGACCATAGTGCGAGCTGAGTCATCTAGGTTGGTGTGATCGTCTATTAAATAAAACGGATAGTGGATTGACCGTAGCATAGTTAACGACGGCATAGTGATATAACATGAATTTAAAAAACCGAGTAAGACCATAGTGCGAGCTGAGTCATCTAGATTGGTGTGATCGTCTATTAAATAAAACGGATAGTGGATTGACCGTAGCATAGTTAACGACGGCATAGTGATATAACATGAATTTAAAAAACCGCTCTATGTATCAATTTTCGTAGTTATGAAACCCTGATACAAGTAAGTTTGTATTAATGCTTAAGTCGATAACATCGATGTTATACTTTGAAATTTATTTTTTTATTATTATTATTATTTATTTATTTATATTATATTATGGTATTTAATCGTATTTGTAAATGGGATCATGACAAGATCACAGTGTTGAAACTTAAAGTTCTTACTTCTACAACTCTGGATACACAAAGATTTGGAGTTTAAAATGAAATTTTTATTTAAATCGTCAACTAAGTATTTCTATGTAATAAAATTGTTTCCATAAAATTATGACTTTTAATTGATAAAAAGTTTCACTAAGAGTCCAAAATAAATTAATTCACATTATTCATCAAATTTACAAACTCACCACACTGATTTTATCTTTTTCTACATAATTACGTAAAAAAATATTAATTAAATAGACAAACAATTTCACTATATTAGTAATTCTAAAATAATGATATATGCAACTAATATAAAAGCAAGTTACATTTTAACCCTTTTTTTACCTTTGTTTTGAATAAATAATATTGTTAAGTTAATTAATATATACAAAATAATGAAAAAATGTATTTTCAAAATGAAAATAAAATATAATAAAATAATTTATTAATATTTTAATTTAATTGATATCCACTCTGAGGGTGAGATCACAAATCGATTTTAAAAACCAACTTAAAGTAT
The DNA here is from genome assembly GCA_000404065.3 of Pinus taeda. Taxonomy (NCBI): domain Eukaryota; kingdom Viridiplantae; phylum Streptophyta; class Pinopsida; order Pinales; family Pinaceae; genus Pinus; species Pinus taeda. The sequence goes on from APFE031102033.1 coordinate 56,085, forward strand.
ATTTGCTTTTCATGGCCATTATGCCTTGACGAAGGATGTCTATTCCTCCCAACATCGGTAATTTTACTAAGAAAGCCTTGAAAATTTATAAGGCATGGAATGATACACCAAGGAAAATGATAAAAATAGAGGTGGCACAAACCATACTAGCAATTTGTATTCCATAATAAAATACAGACTATTAAGCAAGCTCTGTCGGGCACTAGGAGAACACATAGGGACTATGCCGCGTGCAATGGGACAATGACTCCAAAGTGGCATCAAACCCAGGGCATGTCTTATCATTTTTTTTGAAATGACGCGAAATATAAGGATGCAAGCTAGTAATTAATTCCATGCGAGTACAGACTTCTGCTTCAAACACATAAATACATATGCAAACATACAATATTTGCAACGGGGTCAGTACTGTCATTGCAAAATAAAAGCCTAACCAATAGAGGACTAAAATACTATTTTTTTTTTTAAAACAAAATTTTAAAAAAAAATTATAAAGTTAACTTTTAAACAAAATTTTTTATTTTGGTCAAATAGTACTCTTAGATAATAATGATTTACCTAATCTTATACCTATATAATAATAATTAATAATATAACATTATATTAAAACAATATAATATAAATATAATCAAAATATTAAAAAGCAATTGAAAAATATATATAAACATTACATCAAACACAAAAATTAAAAAAAAAAAAAAAAAATATATATATATATTTTTGAAATTTGAAAATCATGTTTCATAATGCAGTAGTCTATAACGCGACTTTCGAAAAGTCTTTCCGGCGGATTTTTCCGGTCAAAATCCGGCAAGCAATTCATTGGAATCCCAAGTTTGATAGCTAGTTTCTGCACAATCAATGGCTCCCAGGGGTTTTTCAGGGCGCTGAATCCAAATATGCAGTTAAAAAACCATTTTAACTGCTAAAAATCAAGATTTAACCTCATTTCTTCCGCCGGATTCCGTCACCTGAATCTCCAAAAAGTCGCATTATAAACAACTCCTTTCATATTTACATTCATCATATTTTGTATTCAATATGTCATTATCCCATGTGTATTATTTATTTATTTATTTATTATTATTATTAATTTTTTTCACTTGTGGTTTGTGGATACCCGTGGTGACTAGGTAGCCACTACGTCCACGGATCAACACTCAGGTGGGGTCACCCCACCCAAAGGGGGTCTTTTTTTTTTCACTTGTGGTTCGCGGATACCCGTGGTGACTGGGTAGCCACTACGTCCACAGATCAACACTAGAGTGGACCCCACCCGAAGGGGGTCACTCGTAGGCCTATTTACTGACGTGACCCCAAGAGCTTTCAAGAATTGACCCTGTGACCTCCCAATTGGAAAGAAACTGATTTGACCGATTGAGCTAACTCTTGGGGCTAATATGTTTATCCCATGTGTATTGATTACAATGTTATCTCTTTATAATTTTGATTAGATAGATTTAAAAAAAAAACAACAACAAAAAACAAAAAACAAAAAACATTATATATATTTTTATATGTTTTCCATATCACATTAAAATGAAAAAAACTCCACTATGTTTAAACCATTTTAATATTTACATGATTTAATATTCAATAATATATTTACATTTCTATTATTAATAGTTAAATCACTTAATATTATTTAATAATTTATTATCTCCAATACTCATTGAAGTCCGTGAGATAAAGTCTAGCCTCACGATACACTCCCTCGTAAACACACTTACCTCATATGCGGCATTTTCCATTTGCATCCGTGCATGTGTTGTTTCATTCTCAGCCGGTTGTTCTCAAAATATTAGTGATTTCCCACCTCCCTCTTGACGAAATCTATTTCCACCTCTATTGATACATTAATGTGATGCCTTACAGTACAGATCCCTCCCGCGATCCCTCCTTGTTACGTCATTGTCGTCGTCGTCCCTCACACTATGCATCCATGCATGCAATGGCATGTTACATCTCACAAAAATCCGGCGACCCGATGTTTCTGCCCGTCTAGCCTGCCCACCTCCACTACAGCAACAACCTACGGGTAATAATTGCATTTGATGTTTTAAACGCATTACATTCCACCGTCATATTCTGCTCAAATCCAATATAACCAAATCCCGAAGCTCACCCACATCACTAGCAATCGAACCATTGAACAAATTCCCAACATAACACGAGCGAATAGAAGTTACAGAGGGTAGGATCACACAGCGTATGCAGTGTTGCCTCCCCGTCTATTTTGAAATAGGTATTTCTCGGTTAATTTTCTATTATGTAAGAGAAACAAGAAATCTGCCAATAATTTCTCGGTTAATATCGTCCTCCATAATTTCCCCCTTTACCCACCATTCAAATAGAAAATTCCTGTTATTATTGCTCTGTTGTTTAGCCTATCATGTCTTCAAACCACAGAAACATTTGAACAACAACGAAGTCACCATTGAAACAAGTATTGGCAATATGTTTTGCAATAAAATATTTTATAATATTCCCAATTTGGCAGCACCCATAAAACAGGGAATCAAAGGGGGATCAAGATAAGCGCAGAGGGGGATGGGAATAACGTGCTTGTATCGATCCCAATATATATGATTACGTTAAGGCTCTTTACTTCAATTAATTAGTCCGACCAATACAAAAAACAATTAACTCATTCGCTTCAAATCTATAGGGAACGCACGAAGAGATGTCATGAAAATCTCCAATAATTGCCATCAACGATAACGATGAAAATCTAAAAGCGCCAATTTATGGAATTTATGAGAAATATGTCACTGATACAATATATCACCGCCTCCGGTCAGCGCAACAAGATTTGGGAAGTGTATATCAATTTCATGCAGCATAAACAATTAGAAGTGGGCGACAATGCTCGTATACTTTGTTCAACACTAGGAATACTGCATATTGTAGAAAGTTAAAACACGATGATATTCTCCCATCACTTCGGCTTTGTTGCTTTTGTGTTACTCTTGGACATGTTAGTTGTGATGAAGAAGAAAATGGGTTAAAATTGCAAGTCCTTCAAATGTTTGGCTGAATTTCCAATTTGCAAGGGCGACATTATAGGAAGTGATGGTTCTCCCATCGCTGGTGGTGACCTGGAAAGAGAGAATCTGCTCATTCAAATAGGAGTTGCTCTGCCAATTTTGTCCCCAGTTGCGGGACATTGCTTGCCAACCAGTGTTGGAACCTTTGATGGAAACCACCTACACATCCCCTGCACCTCCTACATTGGTAATGAGTACCAAATTGAAGTAGGAGTGCCCATTGATCGTGAATCAAACTCCACCTTTCCTCACGCATGGTACTCTGCATACATAAATATTAACCTTGCCACTTAGGATTTCGTACCAATTAAAGTCAAGTTGGGAATAAATTTTCAAGATTGAAGGATAGGAATATAGTGTTGACAGACTAATTAGGGTAATAATTAATTACCTTTTGAACATGATTGGAACGATGCCACTTCTGTAAATGGCGATCTGTTGAAAAGCAGGTTGTGCCATGTCGAAGTGTTGGAGAGGTGGATTGCACCATCCTCCATTGTCGTTGAGAAGAGCAGAGTTAGGGGGGCAGAGATTAGTAGCAGTAACTGTGACAGTGCCCGGTGAATGGTGTTCAGACCAATGCTTGGTGAATGGTGTTCATACCAATGCATATCACATTGTCGTCTTTATATTCTTGCCACCATCTTATGAAACTGTCACCGATGTCTATCTCTTGTATGCTAGCAAGTGGTTTTGGAATGAATTTGAATTTGGTTATAAATGGAGAAAACTGGTGTTTAAAAAAATAAATTAATAACGACTTACAATGCCTCGAACTGAAAGGAAAAACGACTTAGGAGAGAGTATTGATTTCCCATTGGACATGGCCCACGGAAGTACGATCTAAAAATAAAGCGGATCGCCGTGAGAGATGAGATATACCCATCTGCTTTTTCAATGTCTTGGGTTCGGAATGTAGTGTATCAAATCAACGCATGGCCAGGATTCAACCATGTGAAGACCCGACAAACAAATGGCATGGAAAATAAGTCAATTATTGATGGGTAAGTTAATTTTGATTATTACAGTATAATTATTTAAAAAAAAATTATTCTGGATCTAGGTTTCTTTCCAGTATGAAAAAAACGGTATATTTATTCCAAAAATGTACATAAACTTCATGTTGCAGCATCATATACAACAACATATATCAGTCGTTCAGAATCTGATGCAAGTCCCTTAGACTCCGCAATCATACATATTGTCATTATATTTAGTTATCCAGTCTATATGTACAGATTCTAATTATATTTACATAATATTCAAAATGTAGAGATGTTAATTATTCCTCGCTCATTATGCAAATTTTGTAATAAGCAAGATATTATGAGAAAATAGAAATAGTGATTTCTATAGATAGAGAGCAAAAAACTAGTGATAAATCATCAGTAGAAGCAAAATTCGAAATCAGGGAGAAAGTGAATTAAGTGAATTTATTTTGGTAGTGGCAGCACTCCAACATCCATGTAAGAGTTTTCCATCTTGACTTTCATATGCATCTCATCCAGCGGGTCCTGTAGTTCTTGCTTTGAAATTCCATCGGCTGCTTGATTATATTCTCTACCAATGTGCTGAATCATAGAGTAATTGTGAGAATGGTGTTCAGACCAATGCATATCGCATTGTGTTCTTTATTTTCTTGCCACCATCTCATGAAACCGTCACCGATGTCTATCTCTTGTATGCTAGCAAGTGGTTTTGGAATGAATTTGAATTTGGTTATAAATGGAGAAAACTTGGAAGGGGAATCATCTCCAAAGCAATAAGTGGCTATTGAGCTGAGTTACTCCAGAATTCAAGCCTTGCATTGAAAAAAAATCCAAAAACAAGCAACCAGATATATTTTATTACTGTATTATGCTTCTAAGTTCTCAGTCTTGAAATTACCTACAAAAATTGCAGCAGGTTGTAAATTGTTTGTAAATTTGTGTTGGTGAAATGGACAGGCTATAAGTCCATTGTTTACAGAACAGTTTTTGGCTATTAAAAAGATTGTTGTTTAATTGTTGGAGGAGAAATAAATAAAATTTTCACTTTCTTTTTTCAATCTGTATTATATTATAATAAAAACAAAAATCAATCTGCAGTGGATTTGAGTTGCATGAAATTTATGTCTTTTTCTATTCAATATATTGGATCTGTGTTGAGTTTTTATCATCTACAGAAAAAGTTGAGTTGCAACAAATAGATATATTTTTTGTCCAGTGACATATTTAAGTTCATGTTAAATTTGCAACAACTATATAGAAAAAATATTCAAGTGAAATTTGCATGAATTACATTGTAAAAATACAAGACTTGTTTAAGAACTGGGTGAAGTAAAAGATGAGCTGGTAAAGAACTTTGTTGAACACATTCAGGAAGTGTTAAAGACCTCTTGGAGTAACAGAATGTGGCTCCATAGTTTAGGTTCAAAATAATTATAAGTTTATTAAGCTAAGAGAAAGTGTGTGTAACATTGTAATTGTTTCGCTACCTGTATTAACTAGGTTTGTCAAGGGGTTAACAGAAACTAGACACGCTAGGTGCTCTACATCGGGATATGGGAGATCTCAATTAGGTTTTACAGAAATCTATCCCATCCATATTGAAATCTGTCCAAGTGTCATGTTTGTGTTCATAGTACATACACTAAACCGCTGTTAAGACCAGGTTGAAACCAAGTACAAATCTGAGTTGTACACAAATGTCATGTTTGTGTTTATGCACACTCAAATGTTATTGTTGAGACCAAGTTGAAATCAAGTGCAAATTTGAGCACTTAATCCTCATGAAAACAAGTGCAAATCTGAACACTTAGCCCCATCGTGAAGAGTAGAAACTTAATTTTCAGAAAAACAAAAAAACTCGTTTACTACATTTAATCAGCATGAATATTCAAAAAGAACATGGATGGATGGATCTAGCATTACCAGTGCTGGCGAGTGAACAAACGATAGTGGTGTGTCCAACTTTTGAAAAGTTTCTTGCATTCTTTCATACACTTCACTCAATGTTACTTTCTTCTTGATGCTTTCTCTTGCAGTCTTCATAAGTTTTTTACGTGTTATCTGGTAAACATATTAATACAACAATCTGTTAACCAATTGTTCATAAAAGCAATTGCCAGATGAGTTTTCTGATCCTCAATAGTCTGAGGCATCTGCTGCGTTCATGTACCTGTCTCCTAAGTGTTTCCAAACTTTTGGTATGCATCAGGGATTGAGGTAGGACACCATTTGATGGAGGCAATCCAATGAGTCCACTTATCCCAACCTGTGTTCACTTAAGACTGTCAGATGTACAAAGCATGTAAATTGATCTAACAAGAACTTAAAACTGTAACATTTACAAATCATGCAAATTGATATAACAAGAATCTTGAAGAGTTGTTTTAAATATTTTTGCCTATATTTTTAAAAAGTTGATAGTTATGGTAACCACAAAGAAATAGATATGAATATTGATTTTTATTTTAAAGTGTTTTTATGATGGTTTTAACAACACTATTGTTTACATATTCATTTATAAGGAAGTAAGAAAATGGAGGAAAATATACATGAATGGGAGGTAACTATCAAAGGCACCAAGCAAGTGTTCACTTGTCTTGTTGGTGGCTGTGCGGGGAACTTGAGTCGATCTAAGCTATCTGGCCTTAATCATCATCGGGCTATCACGCACAATCTCCCACCAATTCCTCCACGTCAAAGAGGTCGAGTAAGAGATGCAAATGCTACATGGGCGGTCAAATCAACAAGTGCAGTTAAAAGGCAAAATGCAAAAATACAATATGATTTAGATGCAAGGCTATGTCGTGCACGACAACAAGCACATAAAAGATTGGTCAATGAAGAAATTATTTCAGCTGTAAGTATTTATTAGTATTTATTTGTATATGTTTTTTTATTAATATTTTCAATGAAGAAATTCTTTCAGCTGTAAGTATTTACTAGTATTTATTTGTATATGTTTTTTATTAATATGAATTTATTGTTGTGGACTAAATTCATTGAAACCTGTTTTCACAGTCAGTTGTTACATTTGATCAGCTTAATGATACTTCAAAGCAAAAAAATTGTGAAAAAATTCAACGTTGGGATCAGAGTTTACCTCGTAGATGTATGGAGACAATGAAGCGCATAGATATTGCTTTAAAAGAGAAAGTAAGGATTGAGGTTCCTGATGATGTGGGGGAAGAAGGATTAGATGGGCACAACCATATATTAAACTTTGATGAAACTAATCATGACAATGACAACATAGTTGAGTCCATTTTTTTGCATATATTAATTTTTTAGACATTTTAACATTAAATAATAGACATATTTATTATAGTTGTATGCTATTTTCTCATTATTATTGATATGCATAGCCTAATCAACAAAATTCCCTAAATTCAAGCTACCAACTATTACGACGCTCGCTTAGATTTCAAGGTTTTCAAGGGGTTATTGGGCCAATAAGTTTTTGGGAAGAAGGATTAGATGGGCACAACCACATATTAAACTTTGATGAAACTAATCATGACCATGACAACATAGTTGAGTCCATTTTTTTGCATATATTAATTTTTTAGACAAATGAACATTAAATAATATTTATATTTATTATAATTATATACTAATTTCTCATTGTTATTGATATGCATAGCCTAATCAACAAAATTCCCTAAATTCAAGCTACCAACTATTACGACGCTTGCTTAGATTTCAAGGTTTTCAAGGGGTTATTGGGCCAGTAAGTTTTTAATCCATATAACCTATTCCACAAAAACATTAATATATAAATTGTTATGTTTTACCATAATGATGGAATGAGAAATGGATGTTCTATATTCTATATCATTATCCTTGATTTGTTTTGATTATATGTGTGTGTGTGTGTGTGTGTTATTTCTTATTTATGGTGCAGGTGTTCCCTTTGGAACCATTATAATCAATGAAAACCCCTGAAGATTGCCGAAGCTTTAAGAAGAATGGAAATGAAATGGTTCAAATGCTACAACCATCTTCACGTCCAATGTCACAATGCAAGGTAAGATTATATTTATTTATACTCTTATAATTTTATCATATTTTTACATTTAATTCTATTTGAGTCACATACTTATATCTATGTATAATCTAATATTCAGAGTAATGAATATACATCTCCTAAAACACCTTTGCACATGTATGATGGTGGACATGATACTTAGCAAAAATCACATTCTCCTCAACCATTGCGACATTCACCTAGACTTCAAGATAAATTAAGAGAGGTAAGTTATATACTATATATCTTAGCTCATAATAACATTGACATAATATTTTTTATGACTAGTTAATGCATTTTATTTTCATATTCGTTACATGTTCCCCATAGTTTCATTATATATATATATATATAATATATATATATATATATATATTGATAGCTAGTCAATGCATTGTCTTTTCATATTCGCTACATGGTCCGCATATTTTCATTATATCTATGTGGATTTTGATATTTATTGATAATGTTTTAATTTCCACAAAAAACAAAAAAGATAAATGTTGATGCTATGGTTAAAAGGACCAAAATCACGCCAAAGGACTTGAAAGCACGTGGGTTCAAGTCATGCAAACAATACATAGAGCATATATGCTCAACTAGCATTGCTCTCACTAAACCCACTAGGTTTGCTATTTTGAAGGCTAAAGATTCCAACAAGTTTAAATGACTTAGGCTACAATAATAGAACTTTAGCCATTATTTTGTCTATAAAGGAGCTACAAGGACAGTTTCAATATATTAACTTTCTTTTATTTTGTTTTAAATGTTTTGAATACCAATATTTTTGGCACCTAAAACACGAAAGATACATTTTGTTTAATGAGAACTCATTTTATTTAGATATATAAAGTATGAGTTTTTGTTTGTGGAATATTACACGTGCTCCCTCCAACTAGGCATATATCTTTCTCATTTTTTAAAATCAAAAGTTTTGACAAAATCTTGCTAAATTTGATATTGGGTTAAGTAAAATTTGTTTTATAACAAATGTTATTTAAAAGGTTATCAATCTTTGGAATATTATATATAGTTTAGTCACATTTTTGTTGGTATTTCTATGCACTATGGATGGGTAGAAATCTATGATATTCAAGATAGAATTTGATTCATTGAAGAGCTAGTGATAAAAAAATGCAAAAAGATATGACTTTTATTTACGAAATATTATATATAATTCATGTATTTAAAGATGCATATATTTCTTGAATGCATTACTTTACATAAAAAGTGTTAGTAATTGTTCAATTAAATTTATATGTTAATACGTGAAAAATATTTTTTATCTTTAGATTATAAAAATTCCTTATAATTATGATTATAAAGATAAAAAAACCTTTTTTTTTTTTTTTTTGAATGTAAAAATAAATAATAAAAAACACCAAACTTGAACCCGGAGACAAAATCGTTAGTTTTGACGTAGTCCAACTCTTCACCAAAATTCCCCTAGATGAAGCTATTAAGGTAGTTAAAGAAGTAGCTGATCCCCAGACTGCAAAGCTTGCCGAAATCTGCCTTCGCTCAACCTTCTTCTTCTTCCAGGGTGAGATATTTGAACAAACTTCCGGCGTCGCTATGGGATCGCCTCTCTCACCTATAGTGGCAAACCTTTTTATGGAAAAATTCGAAAAGAAAGCATTAGATTCATATCCATTAAAACCCAAAGCTTGGGTAAGGTTTGTGGATGACACCGGTGTCAATTGGCCTCATGGCGAAAATGAGCTAAACAAGTTTCTGGACCATCTCAATAGCTTGTCTGAAGACATCGAATTCACAATGGAAGTAGAAGAAAATAATTGCATTCCTTTCTTGGACATTCTCCTCATAAGAAGGAAGGATGGCTCCATAGGTCACAAAGTTTTTAGAAAGAAAGCTCATACAGATAACTACTTTCATGCTGATTCTCATCACCACCCTGCCCAAAAAATGGGGGTGCTACAAACCCTCTTCACTAGAGCTTATAGAATCTCTAATATAAACCATACCGATGAAGAAATTTCTTACCTCAAAAGAACTTTTGCTAACCTAGGGTACAACAATAAAAGCATATACAAAGCCATCGAAAAAGCAAAATCTAATAATAATAAAAACAAGATAAAAGACACCCCAACCTCTAATGCCTACCTGCCCTACATCCAAGGAGTCACTGACAAGATAGCAAAAATCCTCAATAAGAAAAATATAAAGACTGCTTTCAAACCCTTGTCTACCATTAAGCAAAGAATGAGATCTGCTAAGGACAACCAAGAGCATCTTCAGCAAAAAGGAGTTTATATCATCAAATGTTCCCGTAGAGATCAGTACATAGGAGAAACTGGTAGATCCGTTAGGATTAGACTCAAAGAGCATAGTGCAGACATCCGTAATGAAAGAATCTGATCCTCAGCCCTAGCTGAGCATGTATGTAAAACGAAGCATCATATTTGCTTGGAAGACACCAAAGTCAGTGCCAATGTAGAGCACCAGTTTAAACGTAAGGTTAGAGAAGCTATTGAAATCATTAAACATCCTAAAAACCTTAATAGAGATGGTGGCATGGAAATTAGCAAAAATTGGAACCCCTTACTAACCCCCGCTAATAATCCCAATAACGAGGTTAGAAATTCTTAAACCTACCTTCATAATAAAATTAACCTTGCTAGGCAAAAAGAATGACTGGTATAAAATGAAATCTAACTATTATATTAAAAAGAACAATAATAATCTTTTAAAAAAAATAATAAAAAACATTATTATTATAATATA
>APFE031102033.1:69838-92343 GCA_000404065.3 Pinus taeda
AAATTATTTCTTTAGAAATTATAATTCTATTTTATATATATTTTTAAAGAGTTTTAGCATTTCATTTAACTTTACATAAAGTTATTTATATTTTGTGAGTGATTAACCATACTTTTTACCAATATTTACTATCAGTTGACTTATTTGCAAATTTAGTATTTACTTTTTATAACATTATTTATATTTTCTAAACCCATTCAATAGGTTCACTATAGCTTTTACCAAAATTTATTGTGAGTTAGCTTTGTTACAAATTTAGCATTTATTTTTTATAATTAACAAGTATGAAACTCAACTCATTTAATTGATATTTTTATATTCATATTTTTTTATTTTTTTTCATTTGAGTACTTTTTTGCTTTTGCCATATAATGAGACACATTAACATGCTTTTACTTTTAAAACATGTTTCTTCTTTTCTAAATAAGAATAGTCAAATGTTGACTTGAAAAAATGCACGACTTATAGTGTAAGGGCATCTTTCTGGTATGAGATCATCACATTCTTTTTATCTTATTAATATTATTTTTAACATGTTTCTTCCTTTCTAGGTAAGAATAGCCAAATGTTGCCTTGGAAAAATGCACGACTTACAGTGTAAGGGCATTTTTTCGGTACGATGTCCCAATTAGACTTACACCGTCTCATTTTGGATGGGATTCTAGTCCTAAACAATGTGAAGTCCAATTGGGACATCATATTTTTTTAGTATGGTGTTCCAATTAGACATTACACCGTCCCATTCCGAAGGGGACTTTAGTCCCAAACAGTGTGAAGTCTACTTGGGACATCATATTTTTCGAGTATGATGTCCCAATTAGACTTCACACTGTTTCGGACTAAAGTCCCATCCGAAATGGAACAGTGTCCTATTTTAGATGGGACTTTAGTCCCAAATAGTGTGAAGTCTAATTAGAACATCATACCAGAGAGATCCCCTTAGACTGTAAGTCGTGTATTTTACCTAGTCAACACCAACTGACAAGGATTTTCTCTTGGTTAGAAGAAGTAACTCACATGGATTGATATATGAAAATGTAAGATGGGAACAATCAAGAAATTGTAGGATGAATGGTTATGTGAGCGTGTAGAAATAGGAGGTAAAAAACAAAAAGCATTTTCTCATGTAATATGTGACATACTTAGAAAGGTGCATATTAAAGACTATGACTCAATATTTTGGAAGAAACTAGTAATGGGAATGGGGGAAAAGTACCATTTTTGAAACACTTGGAAGACCCAAATTTGAAAAAAAAAATAGCATGTGTGCATGGGGAGAGGGCAAGAGGAGAGAGACTTTGGGTACATAATTTTGTAAATACAAGAAGGACAACCAATTTAGATACACAATGGAATCCTATGTGAAATTCATCCAAGAAATTGCCTAGTCCAACCCCTATTTGCTTGGGAAAATTCTCTGCAAATTATTGAAGGTTTGAATTGTGCTATGAACATTGCTAGGTGCACATGAGAAAACATTGAAGGAGGATTCTTGAGGGATTGTGTAGCAGGGAAGAGGGCTTGCTCTTATTATGTGTAAAGCTAACAAGGAGGTGCTCAAATAAATGCGTACAAGTCATATGAACTCAAAAACGAGATTTTCCTACAAAAAAATACTTGCGAGAGACTATAAAGTGCCTAGAAATTCCTTAGTACCCAAAGTTCACTCGTATGGTTTTATGGTCAAGCTAGGGGTAGTCAGATATGAAGAGATAAGGTACAACTGTCTATGGGTGGAAAATATCTCACCTTCAATTAGTTGGATTGTACAAATTTGCATATGGCTAAGTCTCTCAATTTTCATACTATTACTTTGTATACATTCATGCTTTATTAGGGAAGTATGCATGCATGGTTGGGTATAATGTTTCACTGGTAATGAGAAGTTGCCTGGAAAGAATTTATGAAGGTGTATATGAGTGTTTTTTCTAACTACATTCATAGATTGCCTTATTTCACACAAACTGCATTCTTTAAGTATGCTACAACATCCCTTGAATGGAGTCTTGGCTAATTGATATAAACATGGATTGCTTTGGTATGTATATGTGTCTATGTAATTCTACATGTTTTGGTTTGTCCATTGAGTGGTGAGATCATGTTATACTCAAGATTTGTTTTGAATCATGATTGTTTGTTAGAAAATTTAGTATAATTATAGTGTGAATGCCTCTTTGTAGTCTCTATATGAGTTATGGATTGTTGAAGAATGAATTTAGAATTTGGAAAATAACTTTATGACTATAAGGCTTGGATAATTTAACTTCCATGATAAATCTTCAGATAATTACGAGCTCCTTAAGGTTAATATATAACTATGAGATCGTTTCTAGACACTTTATTGGTGGAATGTTCTAGGGTAGTATATACATGTAACTATTACTATTAATGTGTACTTGGATAATTATCGAGAAAAGAATTCACACACTACTGCACTATCTTTACTCTATGTGAGAGAGAGAATGAGTGCACATTCATCTAACTATGTGCATATAAATATACCCCCTTGAAAAGTGTTGATCACCATGTTGGAACTAATTTACAACATGTTTAAACCCCATAAGACTTAGACATTATGAGTTTTAAAGGCTTAGAATATCTCAAGTTTGAAAGCAAACTTGAGAAACACAAATTGATGTGACCTTGTTAATAAAGATAAAAGATAAGTGAATCTTTTAGTGTCTTGGAACCCTTGGCCTTTAGGCTTACCTATGCAAAAAGCTTGGGGTTTAAGTCTTGGAAGCATAGCCCTTATTTAGAAAAAGAGACCTTATTGATCCTTGGTAGGATGTTGGCAATTTGCTCATAATTTTAACATGTGTTAAAGTCTAAGGCATATACCCTTGGGTATAATGTTTCATTAGTAATGAGAAGTTGCGTGGAAATAATTGATGAAGGTGTATATGAGTGTCTTTTTTTTTAACTACATTCATAAATTGCCTTATTTCACCCAAACTGCATTCTCTAAGTTATGTTACAACATCCCTTGAATGGAGTCTTAGCTAATTGATATAAATGTGGATTTATTTAATATGTATATGTATGTATGTAACTCTACATACTATGGTTTGTCCATTGAGTGGTGAGATCATGCTATACTCAAGATTTGTTTGAATCCTAATTGTTTGTAAGAAATTGTTAGTATAATTATAGTGTGAACTCCTCTTTGTAGTCTCTATATGAGTTATGAATTGTTATATAATGAATTTAGAACTTGGAAAATAACTTTATGCCTATGAGGCTTGGACAATTTAATTGCCATGATAAAACTTTAGATAATTATGAGCCTTTATTATGAACCCTCGTTAAAGTTATTATATAAATATGATATTGTTGATGGACACTTTATTGGCGGAATGTTGTAAAGTAGTATACGCATGTTACTATTTATGCATATTTGTATAGTTCTTGAGGAAAGAATTCACACTCTGCTACATTATCCCTGCGCTTTGTGTGTTTATGTGTGTGAGATAGAGAGAGAGAATGTGTGCACATTCATCTATGTGCGCGTGTATATAAATATACTCCCTTGCAAAGCCTTGATAACTATGTTCAAACTTATTTACAACATATGTAAACCTAAAAGACCTAAGCATTTATGAGTTTTAAAGGCTTAGAATCTCTCAAATTTGAAAGCACTCTTGAGAAAACCAAATTAATGCGACCTTGTTAAAAAAGATAAAAGATAAGTGAATCATTTAGGGTCTTGGAATCCTTGTCTTTTAGGCTTTCCTATGCAAAAAGTGTGAGTTCAAGTCTTAGAAGCATAACCCTTATCTAGAAAAAGGAACCTTATTGATCCTTGGTAGGATGTTAGCGATTTTCTCATAAGCTTAGCATGTGTTAAATTCTAAGGTTCAATACCCTTTCTCCACTCAATGAAACTAATGGGTTGCTTAGAAGGAGGTGTTTTTGCCATACATTTCTTATATTTGGCTTATATCCCTAACTTTCTTATATGTGCATATCTTCCGTATATACATGACTTTCATATATGCGCAAATTTCATATACAAAAATTACGCATATACAAAAATTGTGCATATACGCAATATATGTGCATATCATTCGTATATGCGCAACTTCTGTGTATTGTATATGTGCATCTACCGTATATAAGAAAATTCTGTATATGCGCAACTTCTGTATATTCGCATATCTTCCGTATATGCGTAAATTTCTTATATGTGCATATCTTCCGTCTATGCATATACGAAAGATATGCACATATCTTCCGTATATCCCCAACTTTCTTATATGTGCATATCTTCTATGTGCATATACGAAAATTGTGCATATACGGAAGATATGCACATATTTTCCATATATCTCCAACTTTCTTATATGTGCAAATATTCTATACGCATATACAGAAATTATGTATATACAGAAGATATGCGCATATCTTCCGTATATCCTTAACTTTCTTATATGTGCATATCTTCCGCATATGCATATACAGAAGATATGCACATATCTTCCGTATATCCCTAACTTTCTTATATGTGCATATCTTCTATGCGCATATACAGAAATTGTGCATATACAGAAGATATGCGCATATCTTCCGTATATCCCTAAATTTCTTATATGTGAATATCTTCCATATATGCACGTCGTTTATGTATCTGCATCGTACATGCGCAAATTCCATATACAGAAATTGCGCATATACGGAAATTGTGCATATACGGAGATATGGCCCAATATCTTCCGTATATGCACAATTTCCGTATATGTGCAATTTCTGTATATGGAATTTGCGCATGTACGATGCAGATACATAAACGACGTGCATATCTTTCGTATATGCACAACTTCCATATATTCGCATATCTTCCGTATATGCGTAAATTTCTTATATGTGCATATCTTTCGTGTATGCATATACCAAAGATATGCACATATCTTCCGTATATCCCTAACTTTCTTATATGTGCATATCTTCTATGTGCATATACAGAAATTGTGCATATACGGAAGATATACGCATATCTTCCGTATATCCCTAACTTTCTTATATGTGCATATCTTCCGTATATGCATGTCGTTTATGTATCTGCATCGTATATGCGCAAATTCCATATACAGAAATTGTGCATATACGAAAATTATGTATATACGGAAGATATGCGCATATCTTTCGTATATGCGCAATATACAGAAATTGCGCATATACGAAAATTGTGCATATACGGAAGATATGCGCATATCTTCCGTATATACATAATTTCCGCATATGCGCAATTTTTGCATATGGAATTTGTGCATATACAATGTAGATACATAAACGACGTGCATATCTTCCGTATATTCGCATATCTTCCGTATATGCATAAACTTTTTATATGTGCATATCTTCCGCGTATGCATATACGAAAGATATGCGTATATATTCCGTATATCCATAACTTTCTTATATGTGCATATCATCTATGCAGATATACGGAAATTGTGCATATATGGAAGATATGCACATATCTTTCGTATATCCCTAACTTTATTATATGTGCATATCTTCCGTATATGCATGTCGTTTATGTATCTGCATCGTATATGCGCAAATTTCATGTATAGAAATTGCGCATATACAGAAAATATACGCATATATTCCGTATATGCACAATTTCTGTACATGGAATTTGCGCGTATACGATGCAGACACATAACGACGTGCATATATGCATATCTTTTGTATATGCATACACAGAAGATATGCACATATAAGAAAGTTAGGGATACACAGACGGAAGATATGCGCATATCTTTCGTATATCCCTAACTTTCTTATATGTGCACATCTTCCATATATGCACGTCGTTTATGTATCTGCATCATATATGCACAAATTCCATATACAGAAATTGTGCATATACAAAAATTGTGCATATACGGAAGATATGCGCATATCTTCTGTATATGCACAATTTCCATATATGCGCAATTTCTGTATATGGAATTTGCGCATATACAATGCAGATACATAAACGATATGCATATACGGAAGATGTGCACATATAAGAAAGTTAGGGATATACGGAAGATATGTGCATATCTTTTGTATATGCGCATATACAGAAGATATGTGCATATCTTCCGTATATCCCTAATTTTCTTATATGTGCATATCTTCTATGTGGATATACGAAAATTGTGCATTTACAAAAGATATGCGCATATCTTCTGTATATCCCTAACTTTCTTATATGTGCATATCTTCTGTATATGCACGTTGTTTATGTATCTGCATCGTATATGCGCAAATTCCATATACAGAAATTGCGCATATACGATGTAGATACATAAACAACGTGCATATACGGAAGATATGCACATATAAGAAAGTTAGGGATATACATAAGATATTCATGCATATATTCTGTATATACATAACTTCCGTATATGCGCAAATTCCATATACAAAAATTACGCATATACGGAAATTGTGCATAGACGCAATATATGCGCATATCATTCGTATATGCGCAACTTTCGTATCTTGTATATGTGCATCTACCATATATGCACAACTTTCGTATATGTGCATATCTTCCGTATATGCGTAAATTCTTATATGTGCATATCTTCCGTATATGCATATATGAAAGATATGTGCATATATGGAAGATATGCACATATTTTCCGTATATCCTTAACTTTCTTATATGTGCATATCTTCTATGCGCATATACATAAATTGTGCATATACGGAAGATATGCGCATATCTTCCATATATCCCTAACTTTCTTATATGTGCATACCTTCCGTGTATACATATATGAAAGATATGCGCATATCTTCCATATACGCCTAACTTTTTTATATGTGCATATTTTCTATGCGCATATACGGAAATTATGCATATATGAAAGATATGCGCATATCTTCCATATATCCCTAACTTTCTTATATGTGCATATCTTTTATATATGCACGTCGTTTATGTATCTGCATCGTGTATGCGCAAATTCCATATACAGAAATTGCGCATATACAAAAATTATGTATATACGGAAGATATGCGCATATCTTCCGTATATGCACATAGAAGAAAGTTAGGGATATACAAAAGATATGCACATATCTTCCGTATATGCATACATGGAAGATATGCACATATAAACGATTTACGCATATACAGAAGATATGCGAATATACGGAAGTTGCGCATATACAAAAGATATGCACGACGTTTATGTATCTGCATCATATATCCGCAAATTCCATATACAGAAATTGCGCATATACGAAAATTATGTATATCGTAATGATATGTTCGTCCACGCATGCAACATCAAATAAGATATAAATATAAAATTAACTTAACTTGTAAACTTGATAATTTGTAAACAATAAAAGCAAAATTCGTTACAACTACATTCATCAAAAGTAATGTAACATTGATAGAATATAACATCACATCCACATAAGGATTTAAAATTCAATGAAGATGTTGTCATAAACACAAGTCTAAATTTATGTATTCTTATTCAAAATAGGTCCAACTATACATGTTTCTTTTTAACAAAATAGAACTTCATTTCCAACATAGATAATGGAATCTCGTGCCCATAAATGAAATAATGGAAAAACAACATCATGATCGATCTAAAGTATGGGTCTATAAGTCACCCTCGTCCCTCTTGGCACTCCTAGGTGGATTTCCAAATTGATATCTTTGCAAAAATTACAATAATCAATTAATTGTAAAAATTGAAAGGCATATAATCAATTTCATTAATTCATGATGATATTTTGATCAAATATTCATTCTCATCGTGAGGATCTGAGGCAATGGAGAAGACAACCCTTCCTGGGTAGATGGTGGAGCACTTGGTGACGGATATAGGCATGGTTCAGGGGTGCTAGATAAAGGCATGGTGGATGTGAAATAGGGAAAAGGTAGTGGGTGTGGGCGACGATACACCCCCACCGGTTTTACGATAGTGGGAATCACTGTAGGCCGGGGGATTAACCTAGGGGGGAAATTGGAATGTTAAGGGTGGACGATTGAAAAAATGAGAATGGTGGATGACTGAAGAGTAGGGGTGAGCATTGGGAAGGTATTACAAAGGTGGTTATAGGCATGGAAGGATTTATGGAGGAAAAAGGTGGTGGGTGTGGGCGATGATACATCCTAATTGGTTCGACAATAGGGGGGAGCACCCTTGGGGAGGATATTGGGATGTTAATGGCTGAAACAATGTTCCCAATGCTAGATCTTTTTTCAATAGCATGTTCATCAAATAAACGAATTCAACAATTTGGAATGTTGTGAGATGTGGGTCCCTCAGCTGTAACAATAAAAATAGTTCATATAGTTATGCAAATGTGTTGAACATGATAATATATCACATTTAACGTAAAAAAATGCATAGCATGAAATTTCAATACCAATATTGGGTATAATAGAATCTTGCATTATCTCAGGCGCGTGGTCTACATTTCTTTGTTTTTGAGAAGATGACTCCAATTGTTCATCCATTATTTTTTTCCTTGCATAAACTCGTCCAACCCTTTCAAATTGTAGCTTATCTGTCCCTGATATTGACTTGCAACCACATCGCCTCTTTTTATCTACTAGACTCAAGAAACTATGTTTTCTCTTGGTAGTGATCTTGGATGGAGTTATAGTATTGAAAAACATTTTGTTGTATTCTTGACATGCTTTGTCTACTAAGTTGTTAAATGCATACACATGTTCCAAATGTGTAGGTATTATGGATCTCAATTTCTCATGAGTTGATGAGTTAACACGTTTCATCTCATCATCTTCAGAGAATGCACTATCTTGTCGTACATTGGTTGATTCAACATTGTATGAGAAATTCTCTAAATTATCAATGCTTGTTTCATTGGGAGGAGAATCAAAGCATGGCGAAAGCTCTATTTGGATTTATGGGCCCAATATAGGTGTTTCATTCAAATCAAATAAAATTTTAGGTCTTTCTGTAGTGGGATCAGTGACACTAGGTGCTACATTTTCACCCAAAATAATGTTACTCACTAACATCTAAACTTTCAATACATGTTTACAGATATTTCCATTCAGGGCCCAATTGCAATTGCATAAGTGTAGATTAGAACCCTTATATATGACATTGTACCAAATGTCACGAGTATCCTTATTTTGGCTACGAACCCAATAGTCATTACTCTTTTCATTAGGCACACAATCTTCATTTGGGATTTTCTTAGCTCTACACTTGGATGAATTCAATTGTTCATGTATTTTTCTGGGTCGTACAAAACCAGCTTCTTTTAAACGGTGCATATGATTGTAATATAATACAACATTTTTCAACAAAACATAGATTAACCAATCAACCCTTATGTGGCATGCATTGTTCTTCTCACATAGATACCTTTCCTTGATAAACCGATGGTAAGATTCAATGGCATTGTTCGTATCTTGATTTGAATGTGGAAAAATTCTGTATGCTTTTTCCCACATATCTGTAGAAAGAAATTTATTAGTTATATATTAATAAGTATACATATGACATGAAAAATAGAGTCATTAAAACCACCAATAAGAAGCTTACATATTTTGTTGTTAGCTAACTAAGTATTTCTAAAATATTCCAAAAATCGTTTTTGTTCACTGAATTCTTCAAATAAGCTTTCAACTTTCTTTCTCACAAATTCATCATCTTTACACATGTGCATGATTTCTCCTAAACCACGAAAAATGCTTATTTGGTTTTCTCTCCCTTGGACCTTGTTTCCAACATTTTTCAACCATGCACGACAAACATGCCGCACACATAATAATACTTTGCACTTGATCGAAGACCTGCAATAACATAATTTTTAGTAAGATTATACATTAACAATATTTTTTATACCTCTTGTAAAAATAATAAACACATCACCTCAATGCTTCAATTTCGGGAGTAGCATCATCTGTGATGAAGGCAAGAACATGCCAATCTGGTCGCTCTTTGTTTCCAATTGCAAGTAAGGCCAACATCCATTTAGAAAGATCATCTATAGTCTTTCATGATGATATCACCCAAGCTACTGGAACCCGATTGTGATGTTCGTTGAAAACCATTAAGGTGTAAAGTTGATACTGCATTACAAAAAATGTGCATAATTATATTTATATAAGATACATGCATTAATATGAGGTTAAATAAATGAATCAGATTTAGGATAAATATGTACTCACCCCGTACTTATTTGTACTAAAGGTTGAATCCATTGAGATAATATTATTGTGAGAGCATTTCAGCATCATTGAACACATCCAATTTGTTTGTATGCCTATGATAAAAGGGATATTTTCAACAAGATCTTGTTTTTGGTAGAAGAAAAAACTCTCTAGGTGTTCCTTATACCAGCATTCTACACTCTTTAGATCACTTTGATATTTAACATACTCTCGCCTTATGGTATCATTGTAAATGTTACTTATATCTTTTCTTTTCATGTATGTATCTCGAGGTATCCCTGTGTATAACTCACCAGATCCATCCTTCACATCAGAGATGAACTTGTCCCATATCATTGTAACATTAGAACCTCTTTTAATGAAATGTTGGACACTAGATTGCATCTCCCTTGTTAAATGTGGTGCGTAATTGAATCTCATGGACCTACCGATTGCATCTATCCCATGACAAATAACATTGGATTTATCAATATGCCTACATGCAGTATATATTATTACAACATCATCTGGTCTCATTTGAAGTCATCGCACAAATAAGTGACATTGGCAACCAACTTTAATACTTTCATGTCGATTGCAGTTTGTCTTTGGATCTGATGATGCACTCCTAATTCTCTTTTTTGACTGTGGACCATATGAACACCAATAACTGTACGTAAAATAATTACTGCAAATTAGATATAATATTTATGCCTATTGAAAAAATTATACGTATCTTGAAAAAGCATATAGAGATTCACATAGTGTACTCCAGATATTGTTGAGTAATTGGTGTGTTTGATATCCTCTATTTTTTTACTTCGATGATTCTTAAGAAGAAATTGAGTGGGTGCACTTTCATTTGATTCCTCTCCACTTATGAAATCATCAAGTCGACAATATGGAATAACTGCAACTTGGTCCCCCTCAATCTCTATGCATGCTAAGTCTTCTGCTGAAAATTGTATCATATCTTTCGGGTCTTCAACTTCCAACTCGTTAATCCTCTCCCACTTAGTCATTCTTAAAATACCTGTACAAATTGCATTGAAAATAATTTAGTTTGAGTAAATATTATGGTCTTGATCAATGCATAGCGTACTAAGCATGGAAGTCTCATTTTTAGGTTTTATACTTTTCACGTAAACCACTTTGGGATTGAGTAATATTGAGGGGATCTTAGATGACATTGTACGATAAGTAAGATCATAAGATATTGGGTCATTAATAAGCTTAAATATCTCTGACAAATTTAGCCTAACCATGTATGACATATGAATTCTTTCTGGAGGTGGTGCCACCATGTTATTGTCGAGGGGCGACTTGTGATGAGTCATTGAGTTGGAAGGGGTCAAAGGGAACTACTTAACACTAACACATAAGATGGTGCACTAATGGGTCCCTTCAAATAGGGATGAAAGGGAGAGACATAAAACCTCTCCCCAACAAACCCCCCAATATCAAGAGTAAAACCACTAAATTTTTTTGTGAATTAAGACAAGAGGAAATCCCTTCTATTAAATCTTCTTTGAGAAAAAAAATACACGGTAGTGGTGACTTAGTAATGTTATAGAATAGGATAGGGACTCAACTAGGATAGAATAGGATCAACTTGCTCAAAAAGGCAAGACTCACCAAACCACACCTCATTTTGCAATCTAGTTCCTCTAGCTAAAAAGCCAAAGCCTATAACCATCATCCTCGAAGAATAAAGGGTGGCATTGATTTGCATATACATTGATCAAAGAATTATTCCCCCTTAAAGCATCCAAGAAGTTAACTGGTGATGGACATGGAGGGCCATAGAGGAGGGAGCTCCACTCCCTCCTATAAGGAGGTCGTAGCCAATAGAGGCAAGAAACGTCTGGAAAAGGCCAAAGGTAATGTGGAGGAAGGGAAAAGAAACATGGAAGAGGAGATAGGAGAAGCCACAAATAAGGAAATAATGGCCCAAAAGACGAGGAGGTAGAAGACAAAAAACAGGGAGCTAAAGACAAAAAACAAAAGGGACCCTACAAACCCAAAGCAGAGATCACACCCAAAGTTATTTTAAATGATTCGACTCTGCAGGCGCATAGGGATCACATGAAGACGTATGCCATCATGTGAAAATTCATGGGTTTATGGCCCACTGAAAATTCTCTACAGTCGTGGATCAAATACCACTGGAAACCTAAAGGGAGCATTGAGCTACACCTTGGGTCAAAGGGATTTTTTACTGTGGTATTCATGAATATTGAAGACAAGGACAAAGTTTTTGAAGGAGGACCTTACTTCTTTGCAGCAGCTAGACTCTACATGCAGCCATGGATGATGAATTTTGTTCCAGAACGTGAAACTTTTACTTCAGTACTGGTTTGGGTAAGGCTCTATTCTCTACCTCTTGATTACTGGCAAAATGAATTGTTAGCCGCTATCGGCAATAAATTAAGTCATTTTGTTAAAGCTTATGAAGCCACAAGAAAAGAAAAATATACTTCCTTTGCCATAATATGTGTGGAAATGGATTTATCAGGAGCTCTACTGGATGACGTGATCTTGGAAGTTTTTGATGAAGAATGGGTGCAAATAGTAGATTATGAGCACATTCCGTTTAGATGTCGCAGATGTCATGAACATGGACACCTTTTCAGAGATTGTCTGCTCAGTAAAGTAGTAAGCAAGAGCAAAAATAACACAATGAAGGAAACAGATAGCTTTCAGAAATTGGTGAATCATGGAAAGGGCGGAAAAATATGACCAAAACAACATCAAGATGAAGGTCAACAACTCAATCAGAACAAATTCCAAGTGCTTGAGGAAGATGAAGAGATCTCAAAAGAAGATCAAGCAATGGAAGGAAGTCCTGCGGGAAAGGAATCTGAAGAAAACTGGGAAAACACACAGGACATCGATTATCAGAAGGAAGCCATAATGGGTGATGCAAAACTGGAGATGGATAAGGAAATGATCCAAAATGAGATGGACCTGGTAGATCATGAACTACAAGAAATTCTTGATAAAGAAAACTTAGATCTGGAAGGGTTTTTGATACAGGGAACCATGGGAGGAGTAGATTCATTACCACAAGAAGAACTCAATAAAATACAATAGTTGTTTCTATGGAAATCACAAGCTGGCCACTAAAATACCTGGAGTCAGTGAGATGAACATCACTATTATTAGCGTGAGCGCAACGGATACCATAGTTCCTTAATTAATGGAGAACCTCTCTTCTTTTCTGGGATCCAGGTTCAGACAAGAAAGTTTAGTAGGCGTGGAAGGAATCCTTGTTTTACCGGCAGCCAGAATATTTACATTTTTGGGCCTCAGAGAGTAAAACCGCTTCCTAGGCGGTTTTTGGATGTTCGCACCGCTCTTAAGTGGGAAACGGTTTTAGCGATTTTGCAGCGATCCCATCCAACATCATACACGTGGCAGAGAGAGGGTTTGGAAAACCACCCTCCATCGCACACTAACGTCTGGTCAGCTTGTTCGGTGCAATATTATGCTCTGTCGTTGGATCTCTTTGTGTGGATCAACGGTCAAGATTGCCGTGCAGCTTGGAGGGGTGGCCCGTTAAACTTCGATCTTTTTTGTTGTGCGATATCATCTGAGGCCGTTGGTTTAGACACCGGAATGGACGGCTTAGATCAAAGGGACTCTCTCGGGGACTGAGTTGCGGGAGATCTCGCAGGCTACGGGGGTAGGTGGCAATTTTGGGCTATTTTGAATTCGGGTCCGGATTCACTATTATCTTTCGTGCATGTTGAGCCTTGAGGTTGGAATCAATGGATTTCAGGAGATTCACATGCGTGAAGTTTATTCCACCATTCGGACCCAAAATCCGTTTAGTATGGTTTCTATTTCTTTATCGGGTCTGTTTTTGGAATCTAAGAATATGCCTTTTTTGGCTAAGATTTGCGTCTCATTCGTCAGATCTTTGCAAACAGATCGGGCGGTTAGGCTTTTGTTTGTATTTTGAAGGTCTCGCAATTAAGTTTGTGGGCCCATGGCCTAGATGTTAAGCTTTTGGCTTGGTACCCAAGCCCTGAGTGGATAGTTGACTCTGTGTCCCTCAGGTCTCTTTGGGTAGTTGTATTATATGTAATTTGTTTCTTTGTTTCTAATGAATAGAAGGTACGACTCTTGCTTCAGCAAAAAAAAGAATTTAAGTTAGTCGTCCCCATAATATCATTGCTCACCCTAGCTTACATACTTAATATTAAACAATGAACCAACTTAACATAAGCTGATGCACCCCACATCTTTGCTTTATTAGAAGCATAAGTTAGAGGCTTATTTAGCCTAATAACACCCCTCTTTTTTAATTAAGTAGATTATGGAGAGTCCTTTACCAGATCTCAAGGTATGTGGTTAAAGATGATAATGAGTCATTGAGAAAGGTAACTTTTGAGTGTAAAAGCATAGGTTGAGGCTTCTCGAGTCTAATCATACCCATCATTTTTTACATAAGTAGATTGGAGAGGTCTTCACAATGAGATGTCATGGTATTGAAAGTTGAGAATGAATTGTTGAAAAAGTAATATTAAGTTTAAGTTATTGTGAAACAATATATAAATTATTGTAGATATTCACCCGAAATAATTTATTATAACCTACATTGTCCTTTTTGAATTTTAATTTGTTTATTATTTTATTATTCAAATATTTAAAAATAATTTAAATAAAAAATAAGTAAATGGAAATATTAGTTATATGATTTAATAAAAGATGTAATTTAGAAAATATGATATCAGAGAAATCTAATTAAAAAGCAGACTTATATTTTATTATCTTTTATTTAATTGTGAAACTATACATACAAAAAAAAAATTATTTATTACAAAGTTTTTTTTTTACATTGTATTCTAAACGGTTCTTATGTTATGCTCTTAAATCTAACTCTTAAATGCTCTACTCTACCACGAGACAATACAATGCTAGAAAGATGGAACCCCCTCTTTCTAGTGACTTGGTGTCTAACATAGCTTGATAATGATTTCAGATTAGGGTTTTCACATGTCTCAACACTTCGTTAGTGTTAAATACATATAAATATTGAAACCCATAAAAGAAAAAAAAAATGTAAATGAATATAAAAATCATATAATTTAATACAAGATAGAGAAAACCTAATTAGAGGGTGAGGCTTATACTCTACTCTTTTTTATTTAATTATGGAAATACAAATACAAAGAAAGGGGTATTGACTATCGAGTTGCCTATGTCATTGTTGTCTATATGGCTGTTGCAAATTATCTTTCTCCTTTGTTTTGATCTCAAATCCCACTCCTAGAGATTGTGCTCAACTATGTTTTAATACAATCCTAAAAAGATGGAACCCCTTCTCTTCCTAGTGACGTTGTGTTTAACATAGCTTGGAAACTATTTAAGGTTTAGGGATTTCACATTTTTCAAGCCACTATTAGTGTTAAGGTTTTGGACCTTTTAGGATCTTCTTGAATGTCCACACATGAGTAACTCCACATATCTAAGTAATGGCATTGATGCAGCATCCACTTGGTACCACCGTGTGAACAAGTTAGCTGAACTTGTGGGAGGCATAGCTTCTGCATATGAAATTTGATTAAGGTGATTTTCACATTTTTTGAAAGCTAGAATTGGTGTGTAAAACGACATCAAGAGGAAGAGAGCTATGCTCACAAAGTTTTCACTCATTTCATATCCCAAAATAACTTTAGAGGGCTTTAAATTCTAAATCTCAAAATTAAGACATATCATAAAATATGTCACAAAAATATAATTCCTCCAATTTTTTTACCCAAAAAATATCAAAATAAATAACAAATTATCCAATAATTCATTTTAAATCAGTTAAAAAATGTTTCATTCCAATTTTTGTTTGTAGAATTTATTTTAATGTATATTAAGGTGAAACAAGAATTCGAATGTTTTGTGTAGCATTGTCTTGTTATTCTTAATATGAAAAAGTAAAGTATTTATGTATTCTTAAAATGGAATGTGTGTCACTTTTGTGGTGAGGAGAGGAATGTGTATAAAAAGAAATTACATACATAAAGCAAAATGAAAAATAAAGTGTTACTTTCCCTTTAAGTTAAGCTATGTGATTAACCAAACAAGGAAAATATTTTAGTTTGTTTTGCGTATGATAAAAGGTCCTATGAAGACCTATTCGTCTTTTCTACTCTACAAGTAACTAGGCCTTTCGGAGATATCTTTTATGATGGGTACTGGGGCTACGTCCCGAAAGAACTGGTGATGCTTCCAATAACCAAAAAATGACGGGCATTGGGGCTATGTCCCGAATGAAATGGTGACGCTTCCAGCAGCCAAAAAATGATGGGTACTGGGGCTACGTCCCGAAAGAACTGGTGACGCTTCCAGCAGTGAAAAGAATCAACTAAGGTATTGAATGAGGCTTTAGTGATTTCCACACCTCCACCTATAGGGAAAGATGCCCTAAAATTTGGCCAATGGGATACCTTCGTCTCACGGAGGCAGTCGAGTGTTTAGCTTCTTGGTAATCGGTTATCAGTACCGAACACTATACAGGTTGGGTAGCCCCATATAGGACTGCACGCACTGAGCCTAAGCCAAACCCCCTCTGAATCGGGTCTCTGTGCTGCCTGGGTTGTCTTTTCTGTGGACTGATCAAAGGATTTGAAGCACCCTAAAAGACAACTTCTATGTTTCAAAATGTAACATGACCATGGCAGCTTATTGGATGCCTACCTCCAACAATCCTAACCTAAACTATAAATTATTTTGTGGCCTATGTGGGGAAATTTAGTTTGTTCAAGTTATGATTGCTTTTAGGTGTCTTCCTTCACTTATGGTGTGAAAAATTAATCTTAAATAAACTAAGTACAAAAGGTTTTTACACTTGATTCCCTTTGTTCAAAGTTTAGAGTAGCTTAGTGTGTGTAAGTGACAGAGTGAACATACGAAGTTTGTAGTCGTGTGGATATGCGATGATCCTTTTCAAATTCGTCTCTTACACTAAATTATGTTTGTTCCTTACCTGCAAATAAAATAATGTGTGGTTGATGGTCCACTTACTTCCTTCCTATTACACTATGTGAGCCTAAAAAGGGAGATGAAAAAATAAGTGCTTTGAGAAAGATTTCAGATGCAAGCCTAGGATCGTCTTAAAGATGTAAGGGAAGCAGGGGCTACTCCCTTTCTTTAATAACACCAGTTCCTAGTCCCAATGTTAATGAAGTAAAAATGCTTTGGCTAGTAAAAAATATGAGTGGATTATGGGCCACTTACTCCTTTGCTAACTAAGCTATGTGACTTGGGTAAAATAGCAAAACAAATTGAAAAAATGTGCGGATTATGGCCACTTACTTTTCCCCTTAATTAAGCTATGTGTGAAATGTAAAAATTTTAAAGTAAAGGCTAAGTAATTGCCCTGTTAATACTGATTATTAAAACAATTTGAACTATCTGGAAAAAAGTTGTAGAAGTGAAGACAATTCACTAAAGGTTGCCAGTCACCCACGAAAGAAAAATTACAATGATTTTTTTTGTTCTCTGTAAACCGTGGGGTTAGGCTCTGCACAAGCGAGCGAACCATGTGTCAATCTGAAAGAAAATGATAAGTGTTAAGCCAAATTATAGATATTAAGAGTGAGAATGATTATAAGCAATATGCATTATCAATGTTCTAAATTTAAACTTAAATGATTAAAGAACAACGTATTTTATAAATGATACTATACTATAAATAATTTAACTAAAATTTACAACCTCACTAAAACAAATTAGTATTGAAGAACTAAAGGCAAAATTTATACCATTATCATAAATTCAGTTAAATTAAATGACATCCTAAGCAATAACACAAGGCCATGTGCAAGGAAATTAAAGTAGAGTATAAAGAAGTATCAAAGTACTTTGTAAAATAAATGTAGAGATAAAAAATTATACTAATTATATGTTATTAGTCAATCCAAAATGCATTACGTAATATTTTTTCTCAAAACTTTGGAAATGAGTGGATATTTATGGTAGGAATGTAGCTCAAATACAAAAGAGGAATAATCAAGAAATCAAGTCTACTAGAACCATTGTCCATACCAAGTCAGTGTTGGGAAAAGGCCATAATGGATTTTATTACAATTATACCAAAGTATGAAGGAACAAATTTCATTATGGTTTTGGTGTTTTGACTTACAAAGTATGTCCACTTTTATAGAAAAGAAGCATCAAAATGGTTTCTGAAGAAAATTCTGCAAAGGAAGAAAATCACTGGCAAAGTAGAAACCCACCATGAAAAGCGTTGCAGACATGATGAGCAAGAGACAACCTTTAGAATAGTCTCATTCACCCCTTGTTGCTCACTCAAATTTATTATGACATAAACACGTAAGGCAAAAAGGAAAAAATATAACGGTATGATGTCAATATATCCAAAAAATTGATATATACATTATACACAGACACACACACACACAGATACATATATATCAGATAACTATCTTCGTCAATAAGAGAAAATTGGATAAAGTCACCGTATAAGATGACTCATCAATAGTATAATGATATATCTTATATATCATTAAATCAATAAATCAGAACAAGATCCAATAAGACCCATGGATAGTTGGTTCACTCATATTAATTTTGAAGCAAAAAATATTCAAATAAAAGAATTATATTTTTTGAGGCCTAGTTTAAAGAGATAATTATTTAGTATGACCCATGATGAAATCGTAATGTTCCATCATTTAAATTATATATTTAAATATGATATAGATTTAATACATTAAATTTTTTATGATATATTCCATTAAATAAATTCATTAAGTTAAAATTATAATTATCTCAATTTCACACACTGAATTAAAAAATCTTAAAAAACATAAAATTTGGTTAAACATAAAAAATAAAAAATTAATGCATCAAAAAAATTATCATGCATTCCATTAAATAGACTTAACAACTTAAAATTATAATTATCTCAGTTTCACACACTGAATTAAAAAATCTTAGAAAAAAATAAATAAAATAACAACATTAAACTACACTTCATGTTAAAATTTATAATGAATTATATAAATATCATTAAACTCATCATAAAATTTTGGTAAAGAATTAAAAAATTAAAAGAAGAAACAATTCGTAAAATTTAATAATTACCTTTTTAATTTTGGACAATCTCTTACAGTGTTTAACGAAGGAGGAATTGCACACTATGAATCCTTAGTATCCTATCCATGTTGGAGAGGGGGAAAAATGTTCAAATTTCTAGCACTGTTCTATTGATTGCTCCTACTAATGGGGATGAACAAAAATGAGTCTAATCCTATATCCTTTATAATTCTATGTATAGTATTCAAAACTGTCAATGTAAGAAGTGTATGTATGAATTTGGGGTCATACTTTGAAAAACCGAAGGCACTATTCTTTGTCTTGTAAACTTCACTTGATTTGTCTGTAGATTTTCCAGTGTACGATCCACCATAGTTGTAGACTTTTAGTGCCAATAGTAACCCAAAAATGTCTTTGCACCATCCACACTAGGGAAATAAGGTGGTTCAAAATATATCTGACAGAGGGCATCACAAGCACCTAGATATGATGGACCCTTCATTTCAATGTTACCCATGGCTGTTACTACCAACTGCTGATATGAGAAGAAAAACATTTTCACCGCGACTTCTATTACCTGGAAGGCCAACAGAACATGTATTGTTGCAACATGATAAGCACCTGAAGTGCTATGTGAAGGAAGTCCATGTGAATGAAACAAATGCATAAGTGCCTCCTGAAGCCTTGGTCCACCCTTTGGATCAACCTCAACACGCATGACTTTGGGCACCAGATGCCTTAGTTCCTTGCATGCATTTGTAAGGTCTCTAAGGGGGGCAGACCGAAGGCAATATGTGCCTGCAAGTGTACTAGTGCTGCTATTTTTCCAATTGGTGTTTAAGGCAAACGAAATCATGTGGGTCCATCACTAGAAGCAAATTCACAATTTCTGTGAGCATCTTCGATATCCTTTCAACCATCCAACAGTCTGTGGATGCTCCTACGAAATCCCCAGAGTCTATTCTTTGATATATTATGTGCAACAATTCTTGGCCTACAAATACCCAAGCCTCAAATATCTGGAGGACATTGCAAAGTTTGGCATCTTCTGGATTATGGAACTGTTTATGTTGTTTAAAAGAGTGCAAATATCTTGGCTTGCAAATTCTATCATATTCAAGAATAGGCTCACTTGACATATTTGGTTCCCCCAGACCTAAAGTGAAGGGAGTCCTCTGCATATGGACTTTAATGACAAGCCATATTCTAGAAACCATAGCTTCAGCTCTTTTCCATGTACCCAAACAAGGAAGTAAGCTCTTTTCACTTGTTCTGCTAACCACAGGTAAAGCACTAGGTCTTTGCCATTCCTCATGGAAAACTTTCGTAGCAAGAACACCACTACTTACTGACAACTGAACAGTGGGAACCTGCTTGTCATTTTCACAAATCATTGAAATCAACTCAATCTGGGAACTAATTAAGGATTCAAGCCTTCTCTTCCATTCCTCTTTGTTAATGTAAGTCCTTGTGTCACAGAGGACAGACAAAACAAACCGAAAAGTAATCTCCAATGATTGTAAGGCAGCCTTTACCAACCCCTCTCTAGACCAACCAGGCCATTCCTTGAATTTCCACATGGCACTAAGCTAGGGGAGATGCACATAGTGCTCGTAACCCGCACACTCCATGGGGGAGGGCTCTATGGACTCTTTAACAAAGGAAAAATAGGATGCCATTTATTTACAGGACATATTTTTTCCCTGCAAACAAAACTAGGAGAGTAAAGACATCATGCTCTCCATATACCATAATCTAAAAAGGACAACATAATAATAGAATAAACACTGAAATCCATTTTAAACACTAAAATTTTAAAAACTGGAATAGAATAAAATGTTCTTAAATCTTTCTATTATTTAAAAATTTATATATAATATGTTACTGGAAAGAAAATATATCTATTTGTTGCAACTCAATTTTTTCTGTAGATGATAAAAACTCAACACAGATCCAATATATTGAATAGAAAAAAACATAAATTTCATGTAACTCAAATCCACTGCACCACTGCAGACTGATTTTTATTTTTTACTTTTACTATAATATAATACAGATCGAAAAAAGAAAGTGGAAAATTAATTTATTTCTCCTCCAACAATTAAACAACAATCTTTTTAATAGCCAAAAACTGTTCTATAAACAGTGGACTTATAGCCTGTCCATTTCACCAACACAAATTTCCAAACAATTTACAATCTAATGCAATTTATGTAGGTAATTTCAAGACTGAGAACTTAGAAGCATAATACAATAATAAAATATATATGGTTGCTTGTTTTTGGATTTTTCTGCAATGCAAGGCTTGAATTCTGGAGTAACTCAGCTCAATAGCCACTGCTTTGGAGATGATTCCCCTTCCAAGTTTTCTCCATTTATAACCAAATTCAAATTCATTCCAAAACCACTTGCTAGCATACAAGAGATAGACATCGGAGAACTACAGGACACGCTGGATGAGATGCATATCAAAGTCAAGATGGAAAACTCTTACATGGATGTCGGAGTGCTGTCACTACCAAAATAAATTCACCTAATTCACTTTCTCCCTGATTTCCAATTTTGCTTCTACTGATGATTTATCACTAGTTTATCTATAGAAATCACTATTTCTATCTTCTCATAATATCTTGCTTATTACAGAATATGCATAATGAACCAGGAATAATTAACATTTCTACATTTTAAATATTATGTAAATATAATTAGAATATGTGCATATAGACTTGATAACTAAATACAATGACAATATGTATGATTGCGGAGTGTAAAGGACTTGCATCAGATTTTGAACAGCTGATACATGATGCTGTATATGATGCTACTGTTGGTTTTACTTTGTGGTTTTCCTAATTTCTTTAAACCCTAACCAAGATCTACTCCTTTGTAAGAAATTGAAAATAAAGCACAGCGGAACTTACTTTCCATCTTCTAAAGCTCCTAGTCTTGACTTGAGTTATTGGCTCTTGAATCCTTCCAAGAGCTTGCAATCCTTTTCTCTGGCTATCCTTGATAGAGTATCAAGACTTCAATGGAGCAGACAATTTTCTGAGTGATTGCAAGCCTTGGAGACTCAGTCCTTTTATAGCAGTCCCAATCCTAGGGTAGCGGAAATTTGGCTGTCAATTGACAGCTAAATTTCAGCCCCAATCCTAGGGTAGCCGAAATTTGGCTGTCAATTGACAGCCAAATTTCAGCCCCAATCCTAGGGCAGTCGAAGTTTCTTGACAGCCAAATTTCGGCTGTCAAGAAATTTATTACTGCTATTATTTCAATCAATTATAATCGG
>APFE031102042.1:1849-44229 GCA_000404065.3 Pinus taeda
AAAAAAAAAAAAAAAAAAAACTTGCTTTCCGCATAATGATTAGTTTATATGGTCGCTAGACCGACCTTTTTTATTTTATAAAAAATGTAAGACATTAAATAATGAAAAACAAATAAAATGCCAATTGTGATTTGACTCTTCGAACTGGTTTAACAACTTCAAAATCTCGTGCTTCCTCCATCGGGTCCTTAGTTTATTTGTTCAATTCAATTGGATGTGAAAGTCATTTGCAGGTTCTTTGGTTAACGAACGATCGTGTCACGTTAGTGTCGGCGCTGTGTGAAGAATGAGTTCGAGGCGAATATATAAATGGAATTATAAACGCCAGCTGAACTGAAAGCATTCAGTCATGGGCGAGATGGGCAGGGGCATCAACAATAGCAGCAATAACAATAATAGCAACAGGCCGGCATGGCTTCAGCATTATGATTTGGTGGGCAAAATCGGGGAGGGCACCTACGGCCTTGTATTTCTCGCGCGGAGCAAATTACCCAATAACAGAGGTCTCCGCATTGCAATTAAAAAGTTCAAGCAATCTAAGGACGGGGATGGCGTTTCCCCCACTGCTATCAGAGAGATAATGGTAATTGTTTTCTGTTAAAATCTTAATTTCCCAACCCCTGTTCGAAACGGCCACCTCTCCACATACACATAGCAGTTCCCTACGTCTTTTTCCTAGGGCTTTTTAATTCATTGAATTTAGAGCACTATCAAACTGCAGAAAAACTGAGAAATCGGCTAAACATATTTTTCATTTTTCGTCATAGACCCTCTATTTCCAAATAATTTAGGTTAAATATTCTCAAGCAGATTACAAGGTTTCAAAGTGTTAGATTATTCTGAACAATTTGACACAGTTAATTGCCCAAAACCTAGCCCATTATTAAATAAACTGCGAATGCCTACGCAATTGAGATTTGTATTGTTTTAATATCTTTGCTTAACAAAAACCTGACTGAAACCGTCTGTGTTTTGAATGGAAAAACGTGTAATGTTATTTAGCTATAAACCATGCGATATCCTTATTCTGCGCATTTCACACACACATCGAAAGGAATAGAATATATATCGAACGGAATAGAATTATAAGCATTTTTTTTCTATTTTAAAGACAATAAAATCTTCTACCGGGAAGACCAAAAGCTCATGCCCATAAGGTTTGGTACACACCCCCACGTTTGATTCTTCTAACACATATATGACTAACTAACTAGGTGCAGGCAGTGGAGTGTTATATTGACTTATATCTGATATTTTCACTAAATTACAGATGACCTTCTATGCACTATATTAGCAAATTGATGATCGGTCACAATGCTTATGTTACATTTCACGGGAGTTGCTCTGCGTGGATACCATTGTTGAAATGATTCGTAATAAACCCAGGACTAATTCTAGTCCACTGATTAGCCAGTTTATTTGCTTCTTTATTAAATCTCCTCTCAATGTCAATAAATTTCACATGTTCAAAAAATTTAATTGCTAATTTGATCTCGTGCAAGGAGAATGTTTGATGATGTTGCAATACTTATGATGACCATCATTAGATTATCGACTTTGAGTCATGTCTACAAATCCTTTTTTCTAATGCTATATCTAGTTGATAGCACTAGTCCTTGATTGGGGAGTGTGATCTGAATTTATGAAGGGAACAATATGCAATACAGATTTAAGACCATAACACAAAGGTATAGTGAAACTGAACTTCAATTAATAATAGAAATCACTGAAATTGTTTACATGTGAAAGAAAACAAACTAGCTCAATGGTGGTACTTTATCTCTGAGAAGAGATGTGATAGCTACGTGCCTTCCTGAACTGTGTTACAATGAGGCTCAAAGGCTTTTTTATTACGAAGAAACAATGAGAAATCCTAAACATCTAAAACCCTAACCCGAGGAGATGAAGCGCCAAAGGCTTATGGGCCCCAATGGGGTAAGATGGAACATCAACTTCATGGGGTCATAACTTTGGCATACGATCTCCGTTTGGCGCGCATGGTAGCTCATTAGAAAGGTCTCTTGGAAGAGTACAACTTTCGACTTCAAACATCTGTTGAAGACTCACATTTGCCCATTTCCCCAAAACACACCGTTTAGAGCCTCAAAACAACTCCAAAAGTTTAGGACATGAAAATTGCCAAAAATAGAAAACCCGCAAAATAGGAAAATGGTGCTGTGACCTAGTGGAACAGGTGGATGACCACCAATATCCACTTGGATTAGTCCTCCCCCCATAGGAAGCAATGGTCTCCATTGCATTGAGTGTCTTGATGAGATGAGAAAACTTATGCTGAACTTTGTCCTTGGTGCAAGAGCTGGCCTGCTTTGACAACCCGATACAATTGGATCCTTTGTTGGCGGGTATTCTTTAGCTGTGTGTCCATGATCTGATTAGTCATGGCCTATTCAATGCAATCTGGGTTGAGCTCTGTTGATGTCAGCTGCTTTGCAATTTCTGATGTGTTCAACAACGGTCGAATGTAGGGCCGAAGGCGGTCCACATTGAACACTAGGTGTAGGTCAATGAATGGGGGAATACTTAGCTCAAAAGCATTATCACTCAACAGTCTTGGTGATGTTGTAAGGTCCATAGCGGAGAGCCGAAGCTTCTGACGGGCCCCTACAAAGCGTTCTTTCTGCAAATGCAACCAAACCGTATCTCCCACTTGAAACTTGTGTGGCATTTGGTGCTGATCATGACGTTGTTTGTACTTAGCATTGACTTTGTGCAATATATCATGGACCTGCTGGCGGATGTGCCGAATTCTTTCAATAAACTTGGTAGCGTTGTTGAGTTCATATTGAACATGTGCAGATTCTGCAAGGGGTAGTGCAACATCAATGGGGCACACTGGTTGAAATCCCAAGCCCACCTGAAAGGCACTATTTGCCAGTTGAGCTATGAAAAGCTCTGTTGTAGCTGTGTTGAACATAGGGAAGACTCTCATCCCATTTTCGCGGATGCTTGGAGTTGTACATGTAGAAAATCCTCGAAATTCTGCAACTGCTAATATGAACAATCTGAAATCTAATTTCTTTTCATATAGACACATAATTTCTCTACCAAATTGCAGTGGAATAGGTACAAAAATAAATACACAATCACACAATTTTTCTAGGGAATCCATCTGGGAAAACACTCTACTTGATTGAGAATATTATTGAAGGAGAATAAGCAATATATCTCTTACAAAGCAATCTTTGTTTCACTAGAGAAAAACCTTGTTCTCTCTGCTCACACTAAGTTGAAACGCCCTTGCCTTGATCCCTGATCTTGTCTCCTACTTTCATGTGCATTAGAGGCCCTATTTTATAGCACACTTGTAGCCCCTATTAAATCCTCCTATTTCTATGCGCACTTCCTTAAGGAATTGCTTTCCTCTCCAACAATTCGCACAAGCTCTCTTGGCATCTTTCCCTCACAAGCTCTCGCAAGCTCACACAAACATGTGCTCAATAATGATGCAATGACTGCCTTCTTTCCTCCTTTTAATGCATTTCGCATGGCTAAAGTTAGTAAGTTTATAATCGAGGAAAGTTGCTTTTGTGATTTGTTGTCGCTCAAACTGTACAGACAATATGCAACAACTATCAGGGTGGGGGTTGTCACTCTGATCCCTGCCCTCTCTGTTCTAGCTTATCTCCCTACAACAAGCTATGGGGGGTAGTCCCTATGAAGATGGAGGGACCCGTTGGCAACCAACAAGTCTGGGAGACACAACTGAATGGTCTAGCAACTTGGTCAATTTAGCAAGTTTAATGATTTGATTAGATTACTTTGAGAGACCAGTACTTTTAATGGAGTCAAATTACTTGCTTAAAGTAAATTATCTACCAAGCCATCAGATGAACAATTGTTGCTCTATGATGCTTCACTATCCTATATGAAATGCGACACCTAAAAACTAAGTGAAATGCAAGATCTTGATTTATTTTAGAGTTGATGTCTAACTAGATGAATCCTTTCCCTTAGTTGTTTTGAAACTAGTCTCTCGAATAGGTTGTGGAGAAAAACGATACCTCCCCTAGAAATCTAACCACTTGATGTCTCTGGCGTTGCAGAGACTGTGGTTATGACGATTGCAAGGTCGTCGTGTTAACCACTAAAGAGGTTCTAGACTTCACAAGCTAGATGGGAAAGGTGGTCCCAGAGTCTTTCAACCAGGGTTATTGTTAATTTTAGTTGACAATGGTATGTTCTATATTTAGCACAATTACTACTTCAATGTCCTTTAGCAGCCCAATGATAATTTCCAATTTAGTTTCCAATAGCAATCACATTAACTATTAATCACATCGACAATAATTGTAGATAGAACATGAAATAACAAAATGCAGAAGACAAGCTAGGACAAGAGAACACCAGATTTGGCGGATGCTAGGGAAAAAACCCCAATGTGGGTAAAACCCTTTGATCAATTCTTCTTATTATTACATCAAATGTTCAACAAAGAGAGAGAATACAAAAAGTCAAAGTTGACTTGCCAAATCAAAGTGAAAACAACCTTGTCAAATATGTAGTCAATTGCAGTCAAAATTTAGCCCTAATAAAAAAGTCAAAGATGGTCAACGCAACAACAAAACTTCCCCTTTGAAGCTTGGTCAAAGGCAGTCAAACTTGACTTCTAGCAATGGTCAAAGTCAACCCAAAACAATCATAAAATTTGCGGTCAAACATGGTCAACCTAAAGTCAAACCTATAGTCAAACATGCCTATGGTCAACACAGGTCAACTATCCCAAAAATATTAGTTTTTGTGCTAATCAATGTGGCCTAGTCAAACAGAGTCAAACCCTCCAAAATCAGAGCCAAATTTGTCAAACAATTCTTGGTCAACGCTAGTCAATCTTCAGTCAAATTTTGAATTTTTTGGCACTATATTTTTGTTTGAAATTCGTCCTCCTTGCCACATGTGTGAGAGAAAGAATATGCCCAATCGCTGTATGAAAGAATGAGAGAAGGAGAGAGAAGAATATGATGCCAAATGAGGTGACAGGTCACTTGTTTTTATACAAGTCGTTGAGGGTGAAGTGACATGTCTCTTGGGCTTCATGAGCCTACATGATGATGTGGACGACCTTGACAATTTACACATGCGTGGGCATAAATTCAAAAACACATTTTTGCTTGTCCAAATTTGATGATCTTTAGATCAATTTTGGTCCTCTCGAAAATAGGAATTCAATGCAATCATCATCTCCATCAAATCAGTTGTCTAAAGCAGTGTTGCACTAATCGCGATTAAATTGGAAAATTGCGATTTTTTCAAATCGGCGATATTATCGATCGATTAAATCGCAACATTTTTTTCGGCGATTTTTATGAAAAAATCGCAATTCGACCTCAAAAAATCGTGGGTCTATCCGACAACGCGTTATTTAACCAAACAACACGATTTTTATAATTCCTTTGCATAGCAGAGAGAGGCATGCCGGTAGCGACGGGGTTTTGGAGACTTGGAGGAGAAAAACGGCGCTGAATCCACTGATTGGAGGAGGAAAACGGAGTGAGAGCTAAGGAGGAGATGAATTTTCTCCATCAAATTGGTATGGGCACCAACATTTTGTGTTTTGTAGCTTTGTTTTGGTTTTTTTCTATGTTTTTGGTTGGGTTTGGAATTTGGATAACCCATTGTTTATCAAAAGAATTCAATGGGTTATCAAATATTTTTAAATTGATTTGAATCTTGATGGGGTTTTTGTCATTTGATTTTTCATTTTGTTTGTTAAAATTTCTTAAATTGTCAAAAATTCCATGTGTTTTAACTTTTATTTTTGTTATAACTTATGTTACTCATGTATGTAATTTTTTTTAGTTTTTGTACAATGTAAATTGTAAGTTTGTAACTTGTAAATTGTAATCCTTACAGTTATTTTGCCATAGGTTCACCGAATCACCATTCAATTTGAAGTTCAAAGTCAAAGATGGCTAGGAAAGTGGACTCTCTGTGGGAATTTGGTGACCCTGATGGAAGGATTGATAGAATGAACTTGTCTTGCAATTTGTGTGGGCAGCATATGTCAGGGGGGTGTACAGATTGAAGTATCACTTTGCACAAATCCCGGGATTTGATGTTGGGCCTTGTTCAAATACAAATCCGGAAATGATCCGAAGAGGCATGAGATCATTGGAAAATATAGAGCACACTAGAGAGGCCAAAGCAGAAATGAAGAAGCAACTAACAAAGTCAGGTGAACAAAAAAGTGGCACTGGATCTACTTTGGCATCAACCAACCCGGCAGCTGCCTCATCATTTTTTGTTCCTAGAACCTTGCCTGGTTCACAACCATTTATCACTTCAATAATTAAAAAAACCAAGAAAGAACAAACTGACAAGTTGTTCGTCAAACTTCTTCTTTGGAGTGATATTCCTTTCAGCGTTGTAAGGAGTAATCCATTTTTCCAGCCTGTTGTTGATGCTATTGCAACTGTTGGCCTAGGGTACAAAATCCCTTCTTATCATGACTTTAGAAGCCGAATTCTTCAAAATGAAAAGGTTGACTGCATTAAAAGATTGGAGGGGTTAAGGGAATTATGGGCACAAACAGGATGCACTATGATGTCAGATGGTTGGACTGACCAAAAGGGGAGAACCCTTATAAACTTCTTGGTTAGTTCTCCCAAGGGGTCTATGTTTATGAAATCTGTTGATGCATCTGCACATATCAAAGATGCAAAAACTTTATGTGATTTGCTAGATGTGTTTATTTTGGAGGTGAGTGCAGATAATGTTGTCCAAGTCATAACAGACAATGCTGCAAATTATGTTACTGCTAGCAAGATGCTTATGGAGAGACATCCTACTTTATTGTGGACACTTTGTGCTACACATTCTATTGATTTGATGTTGGAGAACATAGGAAAAATTTCTTTTGTCAAAGATATTGTTGACTCATCAAAAAACATTACAAAATTGATATATAATCATACATCTGTGCTTAGCTTGATGAGAAAATTCACCAACAACAAAGAGTTGGTGCGTCCCGTCATTACACGGTTTGCCACCAGTTTCATATCTCTTCAATCCCTCTTGAATTCTATGTGGGATGTGAAGAGAATGTTTTTTTAGAGGAGTGACGTGCTTTGACAATGAGCCGCAAACCAGAGGGAGAGGCCATATGCAAACTAGTTTCATACCAGGAAGACTTCTGGGCGGGAGTGCAGGAGGTGTGCATCGATACTGAACCTTTGGTAAAGGTTTTTCGATTAGTTGATGATGAGAAGCCCGCAATGGGCTATTTGTATGAGGCCATGGATAGGGCGAAAGAATCCATTCGGGCCTATTATGATGATAAGGGAGATGAGGGGTTTCAGAGACAACTCCTCCTATGGGGAGTGATTGATGAACGATGGAACAACACACTCCATCGTCCCATTCATGCTGCAGGGATATAGCTGAACCCCACATTTTCTTACTCATGTGGGTTTGTATTTGATGCTGAGATTATGGATGGATTCTTAACCTGTGTTCAGAAGATGGTGCTGGAGATGGTGCTGTCTCCAGCAGAACGTATTGAAATCTCCAAAGAAATTGAGATATACAGGATTGCAGGTGGCACATTTGGCTTTGACATGGTTGTGACTGATAGGACAACTAAAATGCTAGGTATTTTTTAGTTTGTTTCAAATTTCATTGTCTCTTGAAGTTCACAACTTCATACTTTGATTCAACTTTCAAATTTCATTTTTTTTTTTGATGTTTATTTAAAATTTTATTTGTAATTTTGTTGTAGATTCATGTTGGAGAATGTATGATGCGAAGGTACCCCTTCTGCAAAAGCTTGCCATTCGAATCCTCAGCCAAACATGTAGCTCCTCAGGATGTGAGCGCAACTGGAGTGTATTTGAAAAAATACATAACAAGAAGCGCAACAAGTTAACACTTAAAATATTGGAAATTTCCAAATAATTTTTTGAATTCATTCAACAAGATTTTTTTTTTAATTATTATTTCATGATCTTTGTACATGTTGGACTCCCAACAACTTAAAGACATGGTCTACGTCTACTACAATTTTCGATTGTGGGTGAGGCAACTTGAGAGGACACCTGATATGGAGGCCATCTCATTAGATGGGATTGACACCACTGCTGCATAGGAGGGTTGAGGCCGAGAGGCCTCTCATGGAGTCTGCTGATGATTGGTTAGTGCAAGAGGTAGTGGAGGAGGAGGAGGAGGAGGCAGAGCAACAGGAGGAGGAGGTGACACCACCTACCCGGGCTACCTCTGCCACCAGTAG
Organism: Pinus taeda; assembly: GCA_000404065.3. NCBI lineage: Eukaryota > Viridiplantae > Streptophyta > Pinopsida > Pinales > Pinaceae > Pinus > Pinus taeda. The sequence continues at coordinate 10,092 of APFE031102042.1, forward strand.
AGGACGTGGTCTACCTCCTATAGCTTCTACTCCTAGTTCTTTAGCTTCTAGAGCACAACAGAGTCCACTGCCAACTCCACCGACATCTACATCTAGAGGGAAAGGGAAAGCTATTACATTTTCTCGCAAGAGGGGCAGAGGAAATCAATAGTATTAGACTTTAGTTATTTGGTTCATTTCATTGTATATGACATTATGACTCATGATATGAATCATGAGATACATTATTATATTTTTTGTTGATATCATGAGTCAGGACTTACTATTCAGGACATGATTCACTGTTATGTGTGATGTAGCACTAGAAATGATATTAAAAATCTTATAAATTAGTTCTTTTATCATATTTATGTGCAATGCATTTATTTTATGTTGTAGATGCTTTAGATATTAAAAAAATTGAAAAAAAATGAATATTTTTGTATGCTACGATTTTTTCCTGATTTTTACGGTTTTTTCCAATTTTCTCCCTACGCCGATGTAATCCCGATAACGATTAATGCAACATTGGTCTAAAGTGGAATTTGGCTGTAGTTGCCAATGTTAACACTCCCTCTCAACTAGGGAGAATTCCACCTGCCAACCATCTATCATCATCGATCATCATGCCATTCTGTCATCATGTACCATCTTTGTATCTCATCTCTGCTCTATTAAATATGGATATAGATAATGAAAAATAATCGATTGAGAGTGAGTCATAAGACCTTACCACTTTCCACTGACAAAAGTCAGCCCAGAGGTAGAACCTCAATCAGACTTGATCCCATATCAAGTTGTTGAACACCATGCATCCTAGACATATGGAGTATGATAGTACACAATGCGTCTATTTGTAGTGTTGTGGTCCCTATCCACTTTTCTCAACTCATTGGCCAGATGAGAGGTACTTCCCATGAGTCTTGGACTACATGGGTAGGATGTATGCTGGACCATTAGCAGGAGAAGGTGAACCACTCATCCTGCTCATATACCACAGGAGAAGGTGAAACACTCATCCTATGCATATATCAATCGTAGGGGAAGGTGAACCACTCACCCTACACACATGTCAACCATCATGGGGTATCACAAGGGAAGGTGAACCACTCACCATATACACAGTGCACCAATAGGGGAAGGTGAATCACTCACCCTATGGTCGTTCATCGCTCCAAGAAGTATGCCAAGCCCCTAGGAGCTCCTAGAGTTTAATGTCCAACTCAAGCAGGACCCTCATGGGAGGGCCCTTCAACAACTCCAAGTGTCTCTTGGAAGGCTAAGAATTTGACCTTCCCTGAGGGCTTTGTGAGGATGTCTGCGACCTATCTTCTCATCAATCCTGATGTGTTGGAGCCTTATTGCTCCCCGTTGTACCATATCTTGGATAAAGTAGTACTTGATATCAATGTGCTTGGAGCGGTCGTGGAACACGGGATTCTCTAAAAGACGAATCCCACTTTGGTTGTTGCAGAAGATCACGGTGGTATCCAACACAAATAGCTCATTAAAGAGCTTCTTCAACCAAACAATCTCACAACAGGCCATACTAGCTGCAATGTATTCAATCTCGACAGTGCTTAGAGCAACTGATTCTTGCTTCTTGCTCATCCAAGAAGTTGAAGTAGACTTCAATGAGAAGCAACATCCAGACGTGCTTTTATGATCCACTAGATTGCTAGCCCAGTCAGCATCAGAATATCCATGTAGCCTCAAATCCTCGATAGTGTATCTCATTCCATAGTTGATTGTGCCACATAGATATCTCAAGAGATTTTTAGTAGCAATCCAATGCATGTGATGAGGCTCGACCATAAATTGATTCAACGTATTCACAATGAAGCATATGTCCGAACGGGAGTTTACCAAGAACATCAGGGCCTCCACAAGTTGTCTATATTCAAAAGGGTTTGCGAATTCGGGCCCAACAGCATTACCACATAGCTTCTTGAAGTTGAGTTCCATTGGAGTAGACATAAATTTGCAATCCACCATCCCACATCTCTCGAGTAGCTTCACAATGTATTTTCCTTGAGAAAGGAAAATTTCACCTGGCTTTTGCTAGACCCTTAAGCCTAAGAAGTATTGCATTAGACCTGGGTCTTTCATCTCGAACTTAGAAGCCAACTCCCTCTTGCATTAATATATGAGAGGGTCTGCACCTGTCAGAAAGAGATCATCTACATAAAGGACCAAAATGAGAGGCATGTCCTTTTAAACCTTGAAGTATAGGTTAGGAACAACATCACTCCTTGTAAATCCCAACTTCATAAGATAGCTATCAATCCTCTCACACTACACCCTAGGGGCTTGCTTCAACCCATAGAGGGCTTTCTTCAACTTGGATGCATGTGTCCTTCGATCTTGAACTTTGAACCCCTGAGGTTGTTCCAAGTAGACTTCCTCCTTAAGCGAGCCATGCAAGAGAGCAATCTTAACGTCCATTTGATGTAGGTTCCATCCTTAAGAGGTAGCGAGAGCAATAAGAGATCAGATAGTGGTATATTGGGCAATCGATGCAAATATCTCATCATAGTCCACTCCTCTTTTTTGAGAGAAGCCATGAGCAACGAACCTGGCTTTATATTTTTTAGCACTCCCATCAGTTCCATGTTTGATTTTGTAAAGCCATTTAGAAGTGACACAAACTTGTCCTTGGGTCTAGAAACCACATCTCAGACATCATTCTTCATGATTGATTCGTACTCCTCATTCGTCACATCCTTCCGTACTTGGTGCTTTATGACTTCTTCGAACGTGCATGGTTCAGCTTGAACAATAGTACTCATAGCAACCAAATATCCTTGGTACCTGTCCGACTTCTTACTTTCACAAAATGTCCCTCTTGGAGCAGTATGTCTTTCAACATCTTCGAGAGTATCTTTGAGCCGTAGGGGTCGTTTCCTTGAGGCAGAGGGATCACTAAGAGGTGGATCAATCAGATCCTTTGGACCATCAACATCGGCCATAGGCTCATTTGTCGGAGGTTCATTTTGTTTTTTCGCAACATCATCATTGTCATTCCTTGGATTGGGGAGATCTCAGGCTTTCCCAAGGACAATATCCATTGAAGGTGACATCATGGATTACTTCCACATCTCTTTGGCCAGGTACATAGATTCTATATGCCTTTGAATTTTCACTGTAGCCCACAAAGATAGCTTTCTTTCCATATGCTTCCAACTTGTTTCTTTTCTCTTTTGGCACATGAAAATACATGAGACAACCAAATATTTTAAAATGAGAAACATTAGGTTTCTTACCAGTGAAAATTTCTTCGGGTGTCTTGAAATCCAATGCTTGATGCAGGCTCTTATTTTGAACATACACGACAGTGTTGGCAGGCTCTCCCCATAAGAACTTTGATAGACCTTAATCATGGAGCATGGCACGGGTGGCTTCCATGATTGTTTGGTTCTTCCTTTCAACAACACGATTTTGCTCAGGGGTGTATGGAACAATTGTCTCCCTATTAATGCCAACCTCTATTCAAAAGTCATTGAATTCATTTGATTCATATTTGGTTCCATTGTCGGTCCTCAATATCTTGATTTTCTTCCATGTTTGGTTTTCCACCAATGCTTTGAAAGAACAAAACCATTTGAACACTTCATCCTTCTTCTTCAAGAAATAGATCTATGTTTTGTGTGAGAAGTCATCCACAAAGATTGCATAGTATAAGTATCCCCCCAATGAAGTTATGGGCAACATACCAGATAGGTTAGAATGGACCAATTGAAGAATATCGGTAGTTTGGCTTTCACTAGAGGGGAATGGTCCCCTTTTAAGTTTCCTAGCTACACAACCCTAACAAACTCCTTCATGATTCATGTTGAACTCGGGCATCCCTGTGACCATCTTCGTTACCCCAGGTAAGGCTTTGTAACAAAGGTGGACAAATCTCTGATGCCATAATTTAGATTGAAGAGAAGTATCGCAAGTCAAGGCTCCCAAAGGACTTCCTCCAACTTGATAGAGACCATCAACCCTAAATCCAAGTGTGAATGCATCTTTAGGTTTTTTTTTCTTCTTCTAAATACGTACTTTTCCATCAATGAATGCTACCTTGAAGCCGTTATCTTCCATCACAAAAATAGACACCAGGTTCTTCTTCAAATCGGGCACATACAACACTTCTTGTAGATGAATGGTTTGACCTTGATTCAAATGAAGAGTGACAATACCTATCCCTTTCACGAGGTAGGTGGCATTATCTCCAAGTATGATCTCCAAATTAGTCTTCTTTTCAACCAAATTTGAGAGGACCTCCTTGTACCCAGTGAAGTTCCTTGAGGCTCCACTATCAATCAACCAATGATCCAAATTATCCGGAGGAGAGGCAGTAGATAGAACGAAAATAAGATAAAACTCATTTTGTTTTTCTACAACATTACTTTCATCATACTCAGTGTTTCTTGTCCTTTTGGGAGGTCGACCATTTACATATCGAGCAACAAGTGCATTCCTCTTTTGTTTTTTGTTGAACCTGTTGTTCCTTTGATTGCTATTGCCTTTGAAATTTGTTGTTGTTGTCATCATCCCTTGGAGAATTCTTCTTGTGAGGACATTCTCTAGCATAGTGGCCAAACCTGTTACAATTGTAGCACCTTCCTTTTCTTCCTTCTTTGAATCCCTGTTTTAACCCTTGACCTTGTCTCCTTGGACCAACATTAGTTTTCCTCTTTGAATGAGCGGAGAAATTAGTAGGTTCATTTCCATTTGAGGGCTTGTCTCTCTCCATCATCCTCATCTCCTCTTGAGTGCATTTAGCCAATAATTTATCAAAACTAGGAATCCTGTCATTGTTGAGAATGGTGGTGTTAAACACATCCCATGTTCTTGAAAGACTTCCAAGTGCAACTCTTGAGTGCATCTAGCCAATAATTCATCGAAACTAGGAATCCTGTCATTATTGAGAACAGTGGTGTTAAACACATCCCATGTTTTTGAAAGACCTCCAAGTGCAATGAGAGTGAGTTCCCTGTCAACAATAACTTCTCTAATAGATAGTAGGTCATTCTTGATTTGTTTTATTTTCATAAAGTAGGATTGGATAGACTCCCCTTTATCCATCTTGATGTCCTTCAACTTATTATTGAGAAAGAGGATTTGATTTGCATTGTTTACTTTGAACATCCCAACCAACTTATCATACATCTCCTTATATGTTCCCAAATTAGAAATATAGGCAACCAAATGCTTTTGAATGGAGTCTATGATAATTATCTTAGCTTTGACCTCACCTTTCTTATACTTTGTATTTGTAGCAGTAGGTGCATTTGAAGGAGGCTTCACCACTCTTCCCTGCACATAGTCCATGGCATCATGCTCTTCCAAAGTCAATTCCAAAGTCATCTTCCATGCATGATAGTCAGATTTGTCCTTGAGCTTATCCTCAGATTTGAAGTAAGATGTGGTAGCCATTGAGGGTAGTCCAATAATATTGTCTAACAAATCTTCCTTAGTGATTGCTTTTCTCTGTCTTGCTTGGGCTTTGTCTTCACCTGTGCTCTGATACCATGTTATTTTTAGTTAACAATGGTATGTTCTATGCTTAGCACAATTACTTCAATGTCCTTTAGCAACCCAATGACAATTTCCAATTTAGTTTCCAATAGCAATCACATTAACCATTAATCACATTGACAATAATTGTAGATAGAACATGAAATAAAAAAATGTAGAAGACAAGAGAACACCAGATTTGGCGGATGCCAGGGAAAACACCCCAATGCGGGGAAAACCCTTTGATCAATTCTTCTTATTATTATATCAAATGTTCAACAGAGTGACAAGACAGTAATGAACCTTTGACCAAATTCTAAGCCCAAATCACTTCAACAATGAATGCTCATGAATTAGATTTGTTCCTTAGTTACTTTTAGAGCCTCTAATGCAATTTATTACTGCCGTAACTTTATATTCAGAGGTCTGCAAATTTATATCAGACTTGCAAATTTATATACCAGCACTTAGAAAATGATGCAAGCTTTCAAGAATGAGATAGAAAATCAAAGCAAGAGACCTTCCAATGACTGCCAATTAGTTTTGTGACCACTTATAAGCTATAGATCAGACTTTTAACATTCAGCTCCGACCTCAAAAGAGCATATATCAGACCTTTATCAACTCAGAAAATCAGTGACAGTCCTCCAAAAGCCAACAAGGTGCCAAACAACCAATGCCAAATGATCTCCAATGATTAGTTAATGATTTTTGCTGCTTTTAATGTCTTTTCTATGAGCGTTATGGAACTGAATGAATGGCTGTAGCAAAACAAAGAAGAAAATGAGGGATAGAGGTGTTGGCATTATGACTAATGTGTTGTCCTTGATGACAACCTTCTTGATAAAGATGTCAACATTATGGTAGCAGGATGATTATACAGGGTGGAACAGATGTGACAAAGAGAATGAACAAAGGAATATCAGTTCAAAGATAGAGGAATGATAAAGATAAAGTTTGAGAAAGTATATGCGGATCCTATAAAAAAGGCTGCGTACATATGCAGGTATGGTGAAGCAAAGTCGTGTACATATACTACACCATGGTAATTGGAATACCAGGGGTCTTTACCATGGTATTGGCCCATAGTATTGAGCACGACAATGGATATTTGATCCTGTCAAAAAATACCAGCAGCATTACTAAGGGATTGGCCTAAGGTATTGGCTAAGGCCTAAGCTATATTAGGAGATGAAGTGTTAGTGTGTGCAAGTTTTGTGTTATCTATGAATGATTTGATTTGAAACAGGTGTGCACCAAGGAGCAAGGAAAAAAACAGATTTGAAAATCCTGAAGTATGGTATCATATGTGCTTGTTGAAAATATTTAACAGTGATAGATCTGCGGTGATAATGATACTTTGACATGAATATGTGACTGTAAGGGTTGCGAAGTATGCTTTGTGGTTGCAGGGAAGGTATGATTTAGTGATTATTGATTTGTACGTTGGTTTGCCTCTGATAGGTTGTGTACATACATGGATCTGCTTCTAGGTAGTCGCGTATACATTATGCGAAAGTTCAAAATTTGTACGCAGGTTTAAAGTGTGAGAAACGCTTTCATATGCAGATGTTCTTTGTAATAGTTGCATATACATGCTAGGGTTTGCAGTATGAGCTGATGATGATGGTTGATCTGTTTGCTGCTATTTTTCAATGAAGTCTCTCCTATGATAATTTGTGTTTGACACTACTGGTTGGGTTGAATTCTTCATGGAGTGGAATTGTTGTCTAGTGATGATGATACTGTGTGGTGATCTGTATTTGGTTCAGTGTTGTGATAGTTTCATTATAAGACTCAATGATTGATTCAGTGCTTCAGTGATTCAGATTCGGCTATCATTGTTTTGAAATCTGTACGCAGGTATTATTCAAGGGAAGCGCGGGTATGATTCAAAACAGTACGTATACAATCTGATGTATGCTTGATCAAGGTTTGCAGTGGCAACAATTGGTTTCTGTGATGGGTAGCAGTGTTTGGCGTGGTATACTAATGAATGGTTGTGCATTGATATGATTTGTCCTGGTTTAGTTTGATCTAGTTGCACTGGTTGCAATAGTTGATTGAGATTCAGTGATTGATTTGTTGATTCAGTTGGTCAGTGATTAAGTGCTTTGATTCAGTGATTGGTTTCAGAAGTGGTATTGATGTTGGGCTTAAATGATGGGAGTGGGTCTAGTATGAAAATATGATGAAAAGTGGCCTACAGGTTTGATGTTGTGAGTTAGGTGGATCTAGTATGAAATATTATGAAACGTGGACTACAAAAGTACTGAGGGTTGGAGCCTTCAGTAAGGGAGTCGAAGCTTCCTTCTAGTGGTAGCTGGTAAATCTATTCAGGGGGTGGGAGTTCCCTTTTGGTGGGTGCTGAGATCAGGGGGTTGGAACTCCCTTCTAGTGGGTGCTGGAGAATGAGAGAAGGTTGTAGCCTTCTGTAGGTAGGTGCCTACGTACTGATATGAGTCTGTGCTAGTACAAGACTGTAAAATGTTTTTCTTTATAATAAAAGAAAAAGACAAAGACGATGATACCAGTGGTTTTTTCCCACATTGGGTTTACACCTAAAAAAATCATGGTGTCCTCATGTGTTTCTGTGTTGCTTATGTGTGATTGTTTATTATGTTCTTACTACTTATTGTTACTGTTTAATTAATGTCTAATGAAGTAATGATGCATTGGTTCAAGTAGAACAAATGATGAAATAAATGAAAAGTTAGTTCACTGGATATACTCTATTTGTCTTCATCACAGTCGCGTACATACACTGGTTTACTTATTGACAATAGCGTACATAAATCTGAATAAGAAATGAAAAGTTGAACTGAGTTTAAAACACTGATTCACCCTCCCTGTTGAGAAATCTAGGGCATAACAATTAGGTAATTTCTCTTTTAATGATAACTGCTTGTGAATGCTTTTTCCTTCTTTAAATTAGGATCTTCTCTTTACTTAGATTATTATAGTGTTCTTCTTCATCAAACAACTACCAATGCGTAAACAATAAAGAGACAAGAGACATAGAATGTAGCAATTGGCTAGGGTGAAAAGCTCTCCTATTTGAGAGGAAAACCCACAATGAATTCTTCTTCTTATAGAGACTTCAATTGATGAATACCAAGACCTAGACCCTTGACCAAGAGCCCTCCAAGACCAAATCAACCTTGCCTATGATATTTGCACCTTTAGTTTCAAGTCTTTCTTGACTACACTTTGACCCTTTCACTGCGCTTCACTTCTGCAATTTTGAAATTTTCGGATTTGCAATTTGTACTGCAGAAACCCTAGATTAGTTCGATCATGGACAAAAATTCCTTCCTTCTCCGTTGCTTGGATGTGGGTTGCTTGTTCTTCAATTCAGCTTCCAGTAATGATCCTTTCTTGCTTGATTTCAGCCGTCAAGGACAATTGTAGCATCTCAGTGTATACTGCAGTAAGGAGATACCTTAACCCTTCACACGTGTGGGAGATTTGATCCAAAATAGGCCCAAACAATTTTGTTCTTCCTTCTCTTGTGCTTTTCCTTCCTTCACTAGGCCATAAGGCTTCCTTTTATCCCTTGATCGTGTTTCTCTTATGCTTGAGTGTGTGTCTTTCAAATGAGGTCGATGGCTCTATATACGACACATCCTTTGAGGCCGACTTGAAGTGTCCTTAGGCCAACTTGCTGCTCCATGAGGCCGACTTGTTTGTAGCGCTTGGATTTGGCCTTGGAGGGTCTTTTGACTCTTACAGTGACTCCAATAAATATGTAACATGCCCAAGAAGGGTCTTCCATACATGGCATTGACTCAATAGACTTTTATGATGTGATGACTCATCTTAAAGGCTCACAATGGGAGCCTTAACTAAAAATAAAATTCCTTGATCATGAAACCCATGATTCAAGCATTACAATTTTTTTTTTTTGTTCTTTACATCAATTACATAAAATCATAATTACACGTCATTATGAAGACCGAACCTAGTTACAATTTTCAACACTCCCTCTTAACTAGGGAGGTATTCATAATCCATACAAGGTACTTGGACATTCTCAATATGAAGAATTCTTATAAGAAGAGATGGATTGGTAATCCATCTGTATAGCATCATATCAACTAGCATTGTCACATAGCAAGGCCTTGACTAACAACTCTATCTCTCCACAAGGTCAGAGCTCAATGCCGGGACCAATGATGTATAGACACCCTCATCATTGTTTCTCTCGGAACATACCCCACCCGGGTTCTCTTAGAGTATGTTCTACCACAACTATTCTTATCTTGGATTCCTAACCCTCAAAGAATATCGGTCCTCTACGACTACTCTTATCTTGGATGCCCTAACTCGTTCTCAAACAGAGGCCAGATGTTTATCCAATTCTCCATTCTGTTTTCCCAATTGAAAACAAGAATGATGTGTCTATCTCTCCCTCTTACTTAGGGAGGATATAACTATTCCAATGAAGGATTGTACTCGTTCCTATGAAAGGAATATACCTAAGTTCCCTCTTGGCTTAGGAATCTGCTTCCAAGTTTCTACTAAGTTAGAAACTTGTTTCCAGATCCCTTTTAATTAGGGACCTACAACAGCTCTTTAGGTGTAGATGATGGGACAACCAACTGCTTGAAGAACTCCTCACGATGTCATGAACTTCTTTTTTATTCAAGAGTCTTCATGTTTTGGGACTTCTTCGTAGGGCACAAACCATCCATCACTTTCATGCGTGAATCAGTCATGTCATTATTCCTTTCATCGGAAAGTGATCCACTAGTTCATATCTGGCCTTCCTTCATGCCATGCCGCCTTCTTCATGCCATGTTTCCTGAAGGAATTTTCATCTTACTACATGGACATCGTTGGTGGAAGATATCCATAGCTCTTCCCTTGGCAGCCCTGCATAAGCCCATCCAGATATCATTCAAAAATAAGGAATTCACATTAAATCAAAATCACCTTTTGTGATGGTCTTTCATCATGACATTTTCTAGTTCACATCAGCCTCTGGCATACACATTGACACATCTCCAAAGATATATACTGTCAAGGGTCTCTTTATTTTTTAGACTTCATCAAAGTCTTCATTTCTTTCATGGAGATATCCTAGTCAAATTTCTCTGCCCTCAGATGTTGATTGCCTTTTCCATAGTTGCATATTTCATGATCTTTTCCTTTCTTTCTTCACACATTTCCTTCTAGGAACTTCCAGTGATAGTTCCTTCAATTTTGTCAACCACCTCATATTCCATATGAGGACATTTTATGTTGATTTCATCTAGACAATGTGTGACCCATGCCTTCTTGCATCATTTCAAAGGAGGAGATCCTTTCTTTTGATCATGCTCTTGAGATAGAGCATTTATCCATGCTACTTGCAACCATATGACATGATTCTATAATATCGAATACAAGCATAGATACCTTATTTTCCTTTAGGTCATCTTAGACTTCCTTTTAGCAACTTCCTTGATTGAAAGAACTTCAATCCCTTGATCTACTTCACTTCTTTTGTCATCATACCATCATCCCATGAATTCCATAAGTTGGAATTCTTGATGAAACCCCTACTTCCTTTTGATTGGCGAACCTTCTAATGAAGATTCCCATAGAGGATCTTGAGTATCCTCATTTAGCAAATGTTCCATTTTGACTTATGTATGATGAGCTTTGTGCTGGATGACCTTTTTCTTGTTTTCCCATAAGTGCTGCTTGTTGAAAAATGTAACTAGGTTCAGTCTTCATAATTGTACTTGAAGTCAAAATGTAATATATTTGTTAAAAGAAAGTGAAAATAATTTTATTATTATTTTATTTGACTTGTTAAAGCATGGGTTTCATGCTTAGGTCAAATGTATAGGTCAAGCCTCCATTGTAGGCTCTAGGTTATTGTCAAAGTCAAAATGTGAAGACTTCATCATCCATGTAGTCTCCTTGCCGTTAAAAGGAACCTTATAAAGTCGGCTAACTGAAAAGAACACATGTCGGCTCACTATAGTGACACATCTCCTCACCTAGTCATGTTGGCTCATTTCAATGTGGAATCAACTATATATACAATCCTAAGAAAATCGCATTAAACACAGAAGCAAAAGTTCAATTATCTTTGAAATAAGTTTGGTCATCACAGCGATAATTTCGGTGTCATTACAGAGGTTATGTTTCAGTATTATTACAGTGAAGGAAGCTCGGATTGATTGCTGATATGATGAGTAAAAAAACCACAAAACTATCACAATTTCGGGCTATTACAATGAATACGTTTTGGTGCTAATACATTTCAGTAATATTGCAATGAGTCTATCTTGATGCTATCACAGTGAATTTCGGTGCTACCACAATTCTTCTCTCTTGGTGTTATCCACAATTCTTCTATCTTGGTGTTATTTACAGTAAGGAAGTCTCCTTTCTTTATTATCTCATGGACAACCTTCAGTGCTATCTCAGTGAAGTAAAATCGATGTTATCACAATTAGGATGGTTCAATGCTCGGATTGAAGTGTAAAGAAGTATGACTGCTAGAAGGATGATAGAATTGAAAAATGACGTGGCAAGGGTGACTAAATGGATGGATGTGGTCTCGAGTCTAAGTTGTAAGGTTCTTGGTCGTCTCATCTTAAATCTATTGAAGGAAGAATTTGTGACTGGGTTTTCCCCTAGAGGGAGGTTTTGCCTTGGCAGAGAGCCTATATCTTGTGTTCTCTTCTATTTGGTGCTTGGCATTAATCTTGATGATAATAAAAGATAATTAACAGATCTAATACTAATAATGAAAATATCACAAGTTAACGTCATTAAGAGGAAAATCATTTAACTACCATCTCTATGGATTTTCCAACATGGTATTAGAGCTATGGTCATGGTCAAAGGTAGTTTGAAGAAGGGTTGGGTAACAATTTTCAGTGAGCTAGTTCGATCTTCATATGAAGACACCTTGAAGAAGAAAGAGAGATAGTTCACAGAAATCTTAGAAAAGTATTTTAGTGAATCACAGTGAAGGAATAATTTGGTTGAAGAATCATCTTATTAGGCTACTCCGGAACTGAATTATGGGCTACCATATCTGGACTGAAAGTATGTGTTGCTACCACAAAAGAATGAAAAACCTATAAATTTGAAGGGTTGAAATATATCTCTACTAATCAAAGAAAAACTGAATTAATGATGTCACCACAAAAGTCAAGTTATGATAAGGTGAAAGTTCAATAAATAATCTCAGAAGGCAATTCAGATTTTTGGTACCTACACAGTGAGACAGTTTGGATCCTTCCAGAGATTGGGTTCTTAGGTTTCCGGTGAAGATGCAATCTCAGTTTTTCGGTGATGGCACAATTTAATGAAGATACCATTTCGCTATATATTACAAAGATGATTTCAGTGATCAATGAAGCTTGGATGGAGCTCATATATCACAGTAAGGCAATTCCGATTAGGATTTAATGTCTTCACAACAAGAAGGTTTAGGTGCCACCACAGAAATGTAAGGCAATTTCGATTAGGATTTAATGTCTTCACAACAAGAAGGTTTAGGTGCCACCACAGAAATGAAGTCTCGGTATAGTACTATTATAGTGGTAGGATCTCAGTTTCGGTGGCATTGTAGTAATGAATTATTCGATGCAAACTCAGTGACAAGAATTCAGTGTCATGGATCTTGGTATGTAAACACTGAGAAAGGAGGATTTGATCCGAAGTTTGTCCTAGAAAGAATAAAATTCAAATCTCGCGCGAGTTCAAGTACAAAGTACCAGATCTAGGAATTTAAGTATTGTGAAGATGCACATGCTAGTCTAATAAGTCATCAAATCAAAGGTATGTAATCTCAAGGTACATATAACATAATCTTTTTAAACTTTTCGATGATCTTTGTTTATGGCTAAGTCTAGGTTAAAGAATGCAACACGCATTATTATCTTCTAGGGAGTACAAGTAATCTAGGATGACAAGTAAAAGTCCTTGATTGAAAGAAGGAATAACTTTTATAATATACCATCCTCCATGGGTATGTAGGAATTCTAACTTAAGAAATCAAACCATGGTATCACATGTTTTCCTTGAAAGTATGTATTACAGGTACAGAAGACCATGGCTTACACTTCAAGGAATTCCTACAAGGTTTGTTAAGAAACATCTCTAGGCATGTCTTAGACTATACATCTTATAAAAATTCTCTTCATCTTGTTTTGAAATTTGTGTTACTAACATCGTTATGTCTAGCCTTGAATCATAATGATTCTTGTTCTGGGTGATTCATCACTTGATAAATCTATGCTCTTCATATTCTTTATTGATCTTTTAGAACCCTAGACAGGTTCTCTAGAAAACCCTAATCTAAGGGTATGATAATGTTAATGCTTGAAACCCTAATCTAAGGGTATGTTAATGTTAAAGCTATTTAGGGTTATTGAGAAATGCTATTTGAAGTTTTTGTTGATGATGTCATGTTTGGGGTTTTGGTATGATCATGAAATTAGGGTTGAAATGATGTTGTCTAAAATCCCTCCCCTTTGAAATTTTGGTATCACAGGGTTTGCTTTGCCAAGTTATGAAATCCTAGATCTTTAGGATTTGGTTGGGCCTATAAGCAAAACCTTTAATATGTAATGTAAGATCCTAGGAATATAGCCCTAGGTTTATATATGATTGATGATGAATTTCTAGATATATGTGTTGACCTAAGTGTTAATGGTCATGAGTCCTAGGTTTTGGAAACAAGCCCTAGTCAAAGTTTGATAGTCTAGGATGATGCTTTGAAAATCTAGGGTCTTGCAGATAAACCCTAGTAGTAGTTAAATTTTCTAGTTTTTTAGATCTATTTATATAATGATTGATGAGATTGAGGAAATAAGAAATCTAGGGTGTACATCAAACCTTAGTAAAAGCTATTCATGTTGTTAAGTTGTAAATTTGTAATTAATTTTGATTGTTAGAGATCATGTATGAAATCTAGAACCCTAGAAGGAAGTCTAACATATGAATTCCTAAAGTTACTTTGTAGATCTATATTTGTTCGAATTATTTATAGGGTATGTCATACCATTAGTAGAAACATTGAAACCCTATATATAATGAGTTTGATATCTTGATGAGTTGCGGATGTGATTTAGGGTTTGTAACAAGACTTGGGCAGGAAATTGAAGTATTAAAGTATAGTCTCTTGCTTGATTATGGCTGTAAAACGATTCCGTTATCATAAGATTTTGATATGGCTAACTTCATGCTTCTATAGTTTTGGTTGTACTTGCTATCTGAGTTGTGCAAGTACACAATCTTCTAGGTGGTGAAGGTGATTGAAAGAAAGGTTGATGTGATAAGCATGATATGAACGGTGATGGTGACTCTAAGGATGGAAGCCACGAAAGATTCTTCGATGACTAAAAGAAGCTGATCTCCCTAGGTTAAGAGGGAGCCTGGATAGAGAAAATCTCCCTGGTTGAGAGGGAGAGCATAGTTTTGATTGGAGAATGAAGTTTGAAGGATATGTTGCTGTATGTGTAGTTGAAAAGGAAATATTTAGTTGATGGGCCTATCGTGTTTGAAAAGCAACATTGGTAAAACCCTGAAGGTTTGTATTTATTTATTAATATGTGAAAGTATATTATTGATTGGGGTTGTATAAATCCCTCAGAGATTTTGATAGCATGCTGGTTATCGATCAGTTTGATCGAGAGAGCTTTGTTGTCCTTGATCTGCTGGATCAAGGAGAGGCTATGTGAGTGAAGCATTGCCTGGGAGGACATCTGGTCGACACTTTGTGTTGATGTCTAGGTCCCGAAGTTGGAAAGGTGGCATTGGGCATTCAGCTTTGACACGCACCTGGATCTCTGGGTTGATGGTTAGCAAGTAAGCTTGATGGTACCTAGAGAGGCTAAAAGTTTGAGTCCATCTTATTCCCATCGGGATAGATTGCCTTGGTCAGGAATCTAGTTCGTGGTATTGTGGTGCCTAATTTGTCGAGAGACAATTGGATAGATTGCCCTAGTAAAGAAGCTAGTCCATGGCATTGCGGTGCGTAAACTTCTTCATAGTTGATGTGTTGAGATCTTCCATATACCTTTTTGATTATTTATAAATATGAATACCTCCCTAGTTAAGAGGGAGTTTTAGAAAATGTAACTAGGTTTTGTCTTCATTATTGTACCTGAAGTCAAAAAGTAATATATTTGTCAAAAGAAAGTGAAAAGAATTTTATTATTATTTTATTTGACTTGTTGAAGCATGGGTTTCATGCTTGGGTCAAATGTATAGGTCAAGCCTCCTTTGTAGGCTCCAGGTTATTGTCAAAGTCAAAATGTGACAACTCCTTCATCCATTTAGTCTCCTTGTTGTTAAAAGAATCCTTATCAAGCCGGCTAAACTCAAAAGAACATATGTTGGCTCACTACAATGACACATCTCCTCACCTGGTCATGTTGGCTCATTTCAAAGAAACTCACATTAAACACAAAAGCAAAAGTTCGATTATCTCTGAAATAAGTTTGGTTATTACAGGAATAATTTCAGTGCCACTATAGAGGTTATGTTTCGGTATTATTACAGTGAAGGAAGCTCAGATTGATTGCTGATATGATGAGTAAATAAACCGCAAAACTATCACAATTTCGGGCTATTACAATGAATACGTTTTGGTGATAATATAGTTTGGTAACATTACAATGAGTCTATCTTGATGCTACCACAGTGAATTTTGGTGCTACCACAGTGGTTCTATCTTGGTGTTATTACAGTGAGCAAGTCTCCTTTCTTCAGTATCTCGTGGACAACCTTCAGTGCTATCTCAGTGAAGTAAAATTAGTGTTATCATAGCTAGGATGGTTCGATGCTTGGATTAAAGTGTAAAGAAGGATGACTGCTAGAAGGATGATAGAATTGAAGAAGGGTGACTAAATGGATAGAGGTGGTCTTGAGTCTAAGTTGTAAGGTAGTCTCGAGTCTAAGTTTCTTTGTAAAATCATTCCTTGTAAAAACAATTGCTGCTGAAGATTAATAAAGCCCTCATTTGTTGCACCAATTTTCCCACATTGGGTTTTTCCGGGGACAATTGTCCAAAAATAACTGTGTTGATGTGATTGGTTCTTGGCATGTTTTCTCTGGCTAATTGTGTGATAGATGCAGTAGAATTTATTTTAATACTTACTGAAGGGATTTCTTAAATAACTTATTGTGAATAATAAGTAGGTGAAAAAAATCAGTTGCTGCAGTAGTAGAATTTCAGTTTAGAAATTTTCTCATGGTATCGGAGCAGAGATCCGACAACAGGAGAGGAAAATCGATTATGGGTCAAGAGCATGATGTAGAGGCATCCACTTAAGGGGACTTGCGCAAATTTCCAGAAGAATGCACAAGGGACATAAATTACAATTATTCTATGTTAGCTTCCGGACAGGAAGAAGAAGTCACTTGCTTAGCAAGCTCTGCCTTCTCGGAGGTTTGGTATATAGACAGTGGAGCTTCCTGGCATATGACAGGAATCCGAGAATGTTTTTTAGATTATTAGGAAGAAAGAATGAATTTTCAGATCACCATGGGAAATAAGGCAAAGTGTACTCTAGTAGGAAGAGGTACTATAGTTTTTCAAACCGAAGCAGGAGAGCGGGTTCGAGCAACCAATGTGCTGCATGTGCCAGGATTGGGGATGAACTTACTTTCCGTATCTCAACTTCAAAACAAGGGCTATGATGTTTTCTTCATTAAGGAGAAAGTATATGTCAAACACCCGAGTTGGAAAAAGAAGGCCCAGATTGGAATCAGAAGTAATAGGTTGTACAAATTGCAGCTAGAATCACCAATGGCAACTGATAGGCAATAATGGAGACAAAGATTTGATTGAACTATGGCACAGGATGATGGGACACTTATACCATGGGGCTTTGAGAATTCTCTGGAAAACAGTATAAGGAGTTCCAGAACTAAGTAATGAACGAGATGATGTATGCAAAGGGTGCGCTCTGGGTAAGTATGCCAAAGCAACGTTTTCTAGAAGTAACAATAGGGCTAAGAGTGTGCTAGGATTGATACACTTAGACATATGCAAACCGATGTCCACAAAAGCTCTTAGTGGTGCTGAACACTTTGTCACCTTCATCATTGACCATTCCAGGAAGACTTGGATCTACTTTCTGAATTCAAAGAGTTCAAGGCTCTAGTGGAGAATCTGACGGGAAAGAAGATAAAAGTGTTGCGCTCAGACAATGGTGGAGAGTATGTTGACAAAGACTTCACTGATTTTTGCACTAAGGTAGGCATCAGAATAGAGTGGACAACTCCCTACAATCCGGAGTAGAATGGAGTAGTAGAAAGGAAAAAGAGGACTATTGTGGAAGCAGATAGGGCAATGTTGTATGTTCAGGATATGCTTAAATTCTTGTGGGCAGAAGCATGGAACACGACAGTTTATGTCCATAACAAGAATCCTCACAGGGCATTGGGCAAAATCACTCCGGATAAGGTCTTCACTAGGAAGACACCTGGAGTCAATCATTTCAGGATATTTGGGAGTTTAGCATATTGCCGTATACTCGAAGAGAAGAGAAAGAAATTAGATCAAACTGTTGAGAAATGATATCTTGTGGGATATAGCTAGAATGCTAAGGCATATAGAGTCTATCTTCCAGGGAGTAGGAAGGTAGTAGTTCAGCAAGATGTAAAGTTCATGGAGGATAGAGCTTTCAAGAAATCCCAAGAAATGCCTTCCGAGGAGCAGTCGAAAGACGAGCCGTTGGTCAAACCACTTCAACCAACAAAAACTAGTACCAGAAATTCTCTTGAAGACAAAGCTTCAGAACAAGGAAAAATCCCAGGAAGAGGAAGAGCTGATAGATGTACCTACTACCAGTGGAAGAACGAGCCGGGAACTCTGACAGATTCTATGGGATGCAAAAGACTTCATAGGTGCACCCAGGAATAGTAAAAGGGAGGGAAGACAGCCAGACAGATACTAGGCCTTAGTCGCTCAGGTTGGGGAACCTTCTAGTTTTCAGGAGGCCGTTCAAAATCAAGTATGGGTAGATGCTATGGTGGAGGAATACAACTCTATAATGGTCAATGATGTCTGGGAAGTGGTACCTAGGCCTCAGGACAAATCGGTGGTAGGTTCGAGATGGATCTACAAGGTCAAATATGCTGCAGACAACAGTGTGGAGTAATACAAAGCCAGGGTTGTGTCTAAGGGGTATGCTCAAAAGGAAGGGATAGACTACAAAGAAACCTTCGCCCCAGTAGTCAGGTATACTTCTATTAGAACTGTGATATCTCTTGCAGCACAGATGGGGTGGGAGATTCATCAGATGGATGTCAAGACGACATTCTTGAATGGGGTAATAAAAGAGGAAGTATACATTGAACAACCAACAGATTAAAGGAAGCCTTGTATGGGCTTAAACAGGCACCTAGGGCATGGTACGGTCAAATTGATGGCTACTTGCAGAAAATGGGGTTCGTCAAGAGTGACGCAGACCCTAATCTCTACTATTTGGTTGTAGAGAATGAGCCTCTAATCCTAGTGTTATATGTGGATGATCTATTCCTGGCAGGATCATCCAGGCTCATCAAAGATTGCAAGAAGAACCTAGCCACAGAATTCGACATGAAGGATTTGGGACAGATGCATTATTTCCTTGGGTTGGAAGTTTGGCAGCAAAAGGGTGAGATCTTCCTTGGACAAGGGAGATATGCTGTAGAAATATTGAAGAGATTTAGGATGCAGGACTGTAGACCTATGGCTACTCCAATGATCACCAAGTGGAAAAAGATTGATGCATTAGAAGATAAAGATGTTGATCCCACCTTGTACAGACATCTTATAGGGTCCCTGATGTATCTGGTCAATACCAGGCAAAAAATTTGTTACGTTGTCAACACCCCGAGTCAGTTCATGGTGGAACCTAAGAGGGCACACTAGGCAGCAGCCAAACATGTTCTCAAGTACATACAAGGAATAACCGAGCATGGACTATTGTACACCAGAGGCAATGGCATCAGGCTGAGTGGGTTCACTGATGGAGATTGGGCTGGAAGTTCAGTAGATCAGAAAAGTACAACTGGGCACTGTTTCAACATTAGATCAGGAATGACCTCCTTGTGCAGTAGGAAGCAAAAATCCGTGGCTCTGAGCTCAACGAAAGCAGAATATATCACAGCTAGCACAACTTCGTGCGAAGCCATATGGCTTAGGAAATTGCTTGTGAATCTATTCAGGAGAAGGATGGAAGCGACCATGATCATGTGTGATAATCAGAGTTACATCAAGCTCTCTAAGAATCCAGTATTTCATGATCGGTCGAAGCACATTTATATCAGGTGTCACTTTGTCAGAGACTGTGTCCAACGAGGGGCAGTGCAATTGAGATACACTCCTATAGGAGAACATGTGGCAGACATCCTCACCAAGGCTTTAGGAAGAGCAAAGTTTGTTTATTTCAGGGAGAAGATGGGGATGGTAAATAATCCATTTTAGTAGCAGAAATTGATAACTGTCAAGAGTTGCAATGCAGCAGTTACCGGTGGCAGTGCTATGGGCAGCATGATGCAACATGTTGAGAGGGAGCTGCAGTACAGGTGCGACAGTGGTAGTGGCAGTGTCATGGGCAACAGTACATGAAGCAATAGTGTAGAGGATGTGAGGCAGCAGGCTAAGCATCAACATAGGTACCAATGTGGAAGATCAATGTGATGTTTCTATAGTGAAATATTGCTAGAGCACATTCCTCGCTAAGACGGAGTTTTAATTTTTGGTAGCATCAGATGTGCTTTAGCCTTGAAATTTGGAGGAGAGGCTAAGGCACATGAGATCTCCAAGACCCAGAAATCGTTTTGAGAAATTCCCCAAGATGAGGAGTTATTAAAATAATTAATATTTCTAATGGGTTTCTAAGTCTAAACTTAGGAAAATAAAAATATTAATGGGTATTAATAAAGATAAGGGTGAGAAGCTTCTATGAGACGAGGATCAAATCTGTTTTAATTTTAGCCATTGATTAGGGATTTAATCTTGGCCGTTGATTCGTCAACAGGAAAATTATAAGAGAAGACTTGAGGATCATTTGGAGACACATCAACAGATACTCAGTATCTTAAGGAAAATTGATCCTCAAGGAGAGGAGATCGATTTCAGAGGGAGAGTTGTAGGGTGGAGGAAGAGGAGGGCATCAACAACAAGTAGTGCAGGAAGAGGAGGTGACGTAGGGACAGTGGGAGACATCGCAGAGAGAAATGCAGTCCGGAGGAGAGACGCAGAGCCTACGAAAGCTGACGCAGAGGGATGCAGAGCCACTCAGAGCCACGCTGGGCCACACAGAGTGATGCAAAAGTGGGAGCAGGGTCTCCAAAGTGTCAGAAGGTCTCAAAGGGAAAGTCTCAGGTGTTTTCTTTCAGTGTCTCTATAAAATCATTCCTTGTAAAAACAATTGCTGCTGAAGATTAATAAAGCCCTCATCTGCTGCACCGATTTTCCCACATTGGGTTTTTCCGGGGACAACTGTCCAAAAATAACTGTGTTGATGTGATTGGTTCTTGTGCATGTATTTTTTCTCTAGGTAATTGTCTGATAACTGCAGTAGAATTTATTTTAATATTTATTAAAGGGATTTCGTAAATAACTTATTGTGAATAATATGTAGGTGAAATAAATCAGTTGCTGCAGTAGTAGAATTTCAGTTTAGAATTTTTCACAAAGATTGCTTAGGTTGTCTAAGTACTTAGTTATGGTTTGATTATGCGTTATATCAACAAGTACTCGTCAATGAGTTATATGAATATCTCAGCCATAAGAAAATGTGCCAAGATACCAAGTGCCAATGAGATATGAATAGAAACCCACAAGATGCAAATCTTCAACAACTACGGGATGTGCCAAAATCCTGTTATTAGAATAATCTAGCTAATTTTAACAAGATGAAAATGATTATTACCACAATATTATCAATGCTCTCAAAAGCTCTCGAGATATATCCATGAGACACATCCCAATATCAATGCCAACCAAGATAAAAATGATAATTTGCTTGAGGGATTCACAGTTAGATTATCCCACTGCCAACATGGGTGTTATCAGATCATCAATTTTGTGTAGAGATAAGAGATATTAATATGCTTCAAGTCCAAGGTGTCTTTTAGTGATCAAATTGGATAGCACCACCTTAAACAATCTTTCACCAAGATATTCAATGCCTTTTAGGAGTGAGTTGACTGTAAGATTAGATATGCTACTCACATTGTAACATTGATCTTATTATCAGATTGAGACCACAAGAACACTTGTTTTGTTCAATTGAGAAAGTAATATGATTACCAATAATCAATTTCTTTCATGATAAACAAAAATATGTAACCACTGTAATTCTGATTTGCAATTTAGGAAACAATATGCAGGTGGCAAATTTACTAGCTAGACAATCTGCAACTTCAGTCAAGGCAGATTTATAAAAAGAGGCAACAGTGTTATGTTCAGACAAGGTAGAAGTCCCTCTAATCCTTTAGAACGCTGTTAGATGCAAAGGATGGCAATGCAAATGCAATGAGTGTTGATGCAACAAACTGCCAATGACAAATATATCAATCCTCAACAAATAGATAATGCAAGTAACACTAATGAATTATATTGACCGTCAAATAGTTATGCCACTGTAAGCAAGAGCCTCAGTGCTGGAACAAATGATGAGGAGACAAGAGTTAGAGTACAAACTACATGGCCCCATGCCTTCCTTTGATGATCTTACCTGTAAATGTTGATGCTAGGAAGATGAGTGCTGCAAGAAAATTCTTAGTGTTCGAAAATTATGCCTCTCTCAAGATGGGCTTGAATGAGGATTAAAGGAGGGAGGTTAGGATTAGGAGATGGAAGAAAGCTACAACAGAGGAAAAGAAAGGAGAGCTGCTTGAGGGGGAAAAAAAGGGATAAGGGAGAGGACGAAGGAAACCACGACAGGGCAGAGGAATGATCCTAAAGGGCCCCAACAGAGGGACAAAGGCCTTAGAGGCCCGTGACAGGGGTCAAGGGAAGAAAAGAAAGCCAACAAGGGAAGATAAAGGCAGGGAGGAAAGTTGGAAAGGGATCCTAAAGGCTTGCGACCTAAGGGATCAGTGCTTTAAAGGCCTATCACAAAGGGAAGGGTAGCATATAGGAAGGAAAGAGGAGAAGCGAGGGAGAGAAGGGGCCGAGGAGGAAGCTACAATAGGCAGGAAGGGAGGAATAAGGGCTGCTGTGAGGCAACAAAGAAAAGGAGGGTCTGCCGAGGAGGGAGAGGCAAGGGAAAGTGGATGAGCGGAGGGAGAATGAGGGCAGGAAGGCAGGGGAGAGTACTAGAAGGAGAGGTGAGGGCTACCGTGAAGGGATAAGGAGAGAAAAGGTTCGCGACATGCTAGGAGGAGGAGGATAGAGGACAACGGAGGAGGTTGATGCCTACTTCAGGCCTGTGGATAGGGAAATAGGGCAGGAAAAGGTTATGACGAAGGAAAGATGCCCACAGACAAGGGGAAAAGGAGGCACACTAGACTTGAAGGGCTAGAAAAAATTCCTCGAACCCTTGCCAAATTTTAGTTTTGCTTCAGATTTCCAAAATTTGCCAAAAAGATGCCACAAAATTTCTTCTGAGGGTTGGTTCCTTCCCCTTGGGCTTGAAATTTGAGCTTGGGGAGGAAAAAGATGGTGGATCTTGCCTTCTTAGGCCTAGATCACCCTCTGGAAACCATCACAAAAATATTCCAGGGACTGAACCCTTGAAATTCTTCAGATCTAGCTTGAAGCTTACCTGCACAAATGAAATTACAAGAGCCCAAAACCCCAATGTATACAAAGTATCAAAATAATTTTAAAACCCCAAACCCCAACTGCAAAACAAATGTTAGAAAATATTTTTTTCTTACAAAAAAATTATTTTACAAATATATTTACAAAATATACATTTGTACAAGGCTTAGATAAATTTTGAGAAATAATTTTTTCGTAAATTCTTTGATAAATGGCTAAATGTATTTCGGAAGATAAATGCCAAACCACAGCCATAGCGAAGTTAGAAAACCATACAATTATTAAGGGTCCAAACATAATTAGCCCATGCCCACAGTTTGTGAACTTGGAGCCCAAGGGTTGGGGAACCTACAAATACTATATATTTTCTGAAATATAAATTGTTAGAACATAGTGAATCGGATTACCTAAGATAAGACCACAACTAACCAATAGAATGTTCTTGTCACCTACAATGAAATAACGATTCAATAAAAATTATAAAGCACAATATAAGAATGCCCATATCCAACACATACCACAAATCAGTAGATAAGAGACACCATAAATTACACCCTAAAGTCTTTATTATGATTATCCAAAACATTCCGAGTGGGATAGTAGCTTTACCTTAGCTTCATAGAGTTATCTTAGCCAAAAATTAGATGGCTTTGATACACAAAAGACTATATATAAATAAATCCTCCAAGTGGAAAAATAATGGCTAGTTGGCTTGATCCTTGTCAAAATAATCTTGGCCGTCGATAAAGCTTTGATGATCTTTTAAAATCTCAACCATTGAAAATATTTATTTTTAAGAATTTTTGAATTTCTCTTTTAAACCATTTTTAATTAGCTCAAAATTAATTATGAGTTAATTTCCTAAAAAAATTGACTTTGACTTAACCACCAAGGTCCAAGGTTCCAATTTTTCTTGAAATATCTAATATTCTCTTAGTGGAGGACCTAAAAAAATAAATTCCTTTGAGACCCACAGATTTTTCCTCTTGGAGAATTTAATTTCTCTAAGCAATTAATTTTGACTTTAATTAATTAAATTTATGGGTTAGGATTTTATTTATTTTTGCTAGAAAATTTAATTAATTGACACTTGAGGGGATTAAATATTTTTTCCATCGTCTAATGGTGTCTAAGTATGAGGGACCATGCACTAAAATACTTTTTACATAAGATTTTTGCAAATTTAACCTTCAAAGGGGGAATACTCGTTCGACTTAGACTCTCAAATTAGACATACCCAATTCTGCGACACAACATGATCTAGTAGATCAAGTGATTTGTATTAAAATAATTTAGCCAATTAGCTTAAATTATTCCAAATCACTTATACATAAGACTCGATTAGAACACTTGTTAAACAGTAATTTGTCACTGTCCTCATCTCAGTTCCTTTGCTGTGTCATATATCAAATACACATGTCCATATTTTCCCACTTATGCAAAAAGATTAAACAATGCTCTCTGATGCTGAAGAACTGACCCTTTTTCCTAAGTTTTTGCATCGTCGTGAGTAAACCATTAAAATCCGCGATGATTCCCTGTCATGAATTGTATTGTTGCGATGTCGTCGTAGGTGTACACATGTTTCCTGCGACGGTCGAATTTTAGGGCTCGGCGCAAGTCTTCCAGATTCTTGTTGCGACGATTGGTCCGAACGCATTGCTCCCTTGTGATGTTGTTGCTAATACCTAGTTCGTGACCTGCGACGATCCAGATTAGGCGAATTAGTTCAAATAGTCGGCCTTCTGGATGTTTCTAGAGCTGGTTGTTGGGTCAGTTTGGGTCGCCTTTCCTCCTCTGGGATGGTGGTTCCGCCTCTTGTGCAACCTCCCTTGAGGATAAGCTCCCTCTCCCTCATTTCATGGAGGCTCCTCATCCTATAAAATCACTCATCATTGCTATGATCTGCTAGTTCTTTGGTTCTGTAGTGTTGGTTAGTTCTTTTGAGTTTGCTTTGAAACTAAGTAGATAGCTTTGCAGTGAGTGTGAAAAGTGTGGGATTGCTAATAGTTTGGTAAGAGGTTGTGGAGTACCTTAACCTTGTATTAGAGCTTGTGAGTGAGAGAGAGATATCATGTATTTGGCAGATCCATTCTTGAGAGTGAATGCTTGAAGAAACATACTGGTTGGACCCTCCGAGAAGGCTTGCGACGTCAAGACTTGGTTGTAAGCTTTGCTTTTGATTCATTTTAATACAATCAATGATGATTTCCTATATCTTATGTACAATTTACTTGATAGCTTATGATTTCTTGACTTTATAAGCAAATAGATCATTGTTGTTCTCGGTTATGTGCTCTATTGTTTTCCTGTGGTGTTTCAGGTTGATTGCTCGCTGAGGAGAAAGAAACGGAAGCTGGAACAACGCAACAGAAACTTTATCAACCACCAGTTTGAGTTAGGTCACCAACGATGACTATTTAATGGAATCGATTGTTGTTTTGTCTTTGCTGTGACTAGATCCACTCTAGGGCTAGAGGGGTTGCCTCTGTCCACAGAGGGAACACTTTCCTTTATCACAAGTTGGCGACTCCGCTGGGGAGTCCTTTGTATGTTTTTTCTCTTGTTTGCTTTTGTTTGGTTTTGATATAGTGTCTCTTGATTTCGGGGTCAAACCATCAGTTTTTTGGGTTACCTGGGTCAATCTGGGAATTCCCCTTACTGCTTGGAAAGATTATCTGGTGTCATTTAGGCGATTTTACTTTGTCTTTTGCTTAAGTAAGATCGTCGCTGAAGATAGCTTAACAGTGACGACGTCACTGATGTTCTAGCTTTGTACCCGCGACCATTTGGCTTTTGTCTCAGCTTTCTAGTTTAATTCCCGTGATGATTCCTGAAATCAGACTGTCTCTGAAAATGGGTGTACTTTAGCGACTAGTCTCTAGTTGACAGTGTAACACCTGCGACGTTGTCTCTAGTTGACAATGTAACACCTGTGACGACGTCTCTAGTTGTCAGTGTAACACCTGCAACTATTCCTGTAAAGTTGTTTTTACAACTTTACCTCCTGAATCCACCAACCTTGTTTATCCCCTGTTGTTTCCTCTCTCCCATTAGCTTGTTTTGATTGCTTTTGGTTAAGGTACTGTCTCTTTGGTTTCATTGAGTGAGTCTTGTGTTTTTAGACTGTGTGACCTAACTCTTTAGAGGTTTCGTCGAGAAACTGTTTGCTTGGGTTACTTGTCTGTCCAAGGTTCATCTACAACCGTCTTATTGATTTGCTTGAGAATTTTTCGTTGCTTGTTTTCTGCTGGTTGATTTTTAGTGTCGATTATTGAACCAATTTTTGATATTGATTCGATTTCTTCACTACCAAATATAGATCACAATTGTTTGGATCGATCAGTTCACACTTGTTTGTTTGTCTCTTTAAATTCAAAACAAAAAAAAAATTAGGAATTGCATTCATTTGATATACGAAAGTGAAAGTATATGTGCATTTCAAATTTTCGTGTTTGAGAAATTGAAAAGCAAACTCTAAATCTTTCATTAGTAGTATCGATGCATCGTGAGATTAGTGTATTGATGCATTGTGTTTCTTAGTGTTTGCTTGGGAATGAACTTCATACCCTCCTTTAAGTAGGTGCTCATCGAAATGAAAGATGCTTTACTCATTCTGGTTGCATCCTAGGGTTTTTGATATACATACTGTAGGGCCTAAAAACTGAAACTTAATTCAAGATCAACTCTAAAATTAATTGAATGAACCTAACAACGCATTGGAACTTAACGCACATTATTTAGAGGTCTAGGCTAGAGACATGCTCCGCCATCGTTAAACCTAGTCACTATTGCTTTTGCTTAAGGTTGGGTGATTCTTCCTTCTGTGGTTTAATCGCTGCTTCGTACGGACTTATGTTCCCAGTACTGTCGAGTATATATCGGGAGACCCCACTAGGTTATTATCCTACATCCATAGGAAGTCGTGTTTGCTGCCTTGCGAACCGTAACGCACCGAACACAACATTCGAGAAGATTGACTGCCGTACAGAAAGTCCTTGGTCATTTCTCTTTCTTTTGATCACGAATGTGTATATGCAGTTTTATGGTTTGTTTGGTTAACCTTTTGCCTAGTTCTCCAGAGTAGCCACTTTTGTTCCTTTTCGACTCCTTAAAAAGAGGTCCATCTGAGCACTTGTTCTTTCAGGCTCATTAAACCTCGAAAGAGATAGAGTCATTTTTTCGTCCCTTTTCTCAACTCTTGAAACATGAAAAGGTCAAGTTTTGTTCTTGTGTCATAAAATTCACTGCCCACGAAATATTTCTCGCAACAGTTCGAGTTCTTTGGTTTTGCAGTGCTGGTTAGTTCTTTTGAGTTTGCTTTGAAACTAAGTAGATAGCTTTGGAGTGAGTGTGACAAGTGTGGGATTGCTAATAGTTTGGTAAGAGGTTGTGGAGTGCCTTAACTTTATATTAGAGCTTGTGAGTGAGAGAGATATTATCTATTGGGAGACCCACTCTTGAGAGTGAATGCTTGAAGAAACATACTGGCTGGACCTTCCGAGAAGGCTTGCGACATCAAGACTTGGTTGTAAGCTTTTCTTTTGATTCATTTTAATACAATCAATGATGATTTCCTATATCTTGGGTACAATTTACTTGATAGCTTATGATTTCTTGACTTTATAAGTAAATAGATCATTGTTGTTCTCGGTTACCTGCTTTGTTGTTTTCCTATGGTGTTTCAGGTTGATTGCTTGTTGAGGAGAAAGAAACGGACGCTGGAGCAGCGCAACAGAAACTTCATCAACCGCCGGTTTGAGGTAGGTCTCCAATGATGACTATTCAAGGGAATCAATTGTTGTTTTGTCTTTGCTGTGACTAGACCCACTCTAGGGCTAGAGGGGTTGCCTTTGTCCACAGAGGGAACAATTTCCTTTATCACAACACTAGGACTCACCTAAGACTTTGACGAAGAATTTCACTCTAGCTTTGCGGTGAGGTTGGAGGAAAATACTCTATCGACCATCGATGTTTAGAAACACAAATGAATCAGTGAGACGAAAAACCTCCTAGGATGGAACTTTCGCCAAAATAATAGGCTTACCTAGGTTGTTACATATATACATGGTCTTACTAGCATCATTTACATTACAAATTTGCAGAATGGGTTTACAATAACTCAACAAAACGATGCCCTGATGATCTTGATCCTTTTGAAAAAATTGGTACATCTGCTTTCTTGGAACTTTGACAAAAATGAGTGCAACACAACTATACCATGCAAGTACCTCAACACATGCTTTGCTGCAACCTAATGTACATGCCTTGACTCAACCGTAAATTGGTTCTAGGTGCTTACTACAAAGCAAAAATTAGGCTTGGTGTTAACTAGGTACTGCAAGGATCCAATCAACTGTTTGTACATCGTGGGATCCAACAAATCAGAATCTAAAGTGGAATCACTCAAGTTCTTTAGATTGGTCATCATAGGTGTAGCCATGGACTTGCAGTCCATCATACAAAATCTCCTCAAAATCTGGACTATATACTTCCCTGTCCGAGGAAGATCTCATCAGGGCGTTGCCACACCTTTAATCCTAAGAAATAATGCATCAAGCCAAGATCCTTCAACTCAAACTCCGAGGACAACTCCCTCTGACACTGAAGCACATCTATCTGTGGTAATCCAGGTTGCTTTCTTTGTCATGTAAGCAAGTCCTTCTACCATTGCTGCTCCATCTGTCATTGAAGCATACTCTTCCATTTGACATAGTCCCTTCATAGAAGGCATACAACTCCTAGATGTTGAAGAATCTAGGGCAGTGATCATTAGTAAGATTCTTCTAGACTTGATAACAATTTGTGAAGTGCTTTTACAATTTATCTTAGCTTGATCTTCTTCTTATTATTAGTGTGTGTGTTTACTTCATCAAACTGCTACCAAAAACAAAGAGACAAGAACACAAGATGTTGGCATTATGCCAGGGCCAAAACCTCTTCTTCCTGGAGAGAAAAACCCGCACATAATTCTTCTTATAGAGATTCCAATTGACGAACACCAAGACCATGACCCTTGGCCTATCAAGCCACTCTGAGACCACGACACCAATCCTGTTCTAACTGCTGAGATCATCATTACTGCTTCACCGAGATCATCATTACTGCACCAGGACTACTTACTTGAGATCACCACTGTGCCTTTACTGAGATCATCTCTGCACTTCCATTGAGATCATTATCATAGTACCACAAAGGACCTTGTTGCACCATTGCTTGCTTCACCATGTCAACGAGTTCTTTCTATTGCTATACTCCACCGAGACTTGTGACAACATTTAGTAGCATACTCCACCAAGATTGTAATTGTATTCTCCTTGAATCGAGATCACAATTCTGCCGAGAAAGTGTAACATTGTAATGCCTATCTGAAAATCACAATGATCTGAGTTTGTTACACCATTGTACTTTGTCCGAAATTCTGTTCTTCCTGCACCACTGTACCTTTTCCGAAATTTTTTTCTTCTTGCACCCATCTGAGATTTCAGAGACTTATCCGAAGTTTCAGAGATGTCTGAAAATTCTGTTCTTCTGTGGTGACTTCAATTGCGTATATATAGTAGCTCCGCCTCCATAAATAAGCTGACCTGTCACCATGAATTGTTGTGTCTCCACATATGAGCCAACTTGTCATTTAAATATATTTTGAGGCTGACATTGTTGCCTTCTTCATCATTTAGCAGGCAGACTTCTTCAAGAGGATTGTGCTTATCTTGGAGGGTTGTCCTAGACACTAGGTTGACTCATATACATTACATATATGCTTAAGAAGAGCTCTTTACACATGATTTTGACTCTTTGTCTTTCCTAGACCTATGGAATGAGCAAGAAACTCATTCATATAATTTATAAAAATAATATTTCTTTTTCTTGACAAGTACAAAGATCAAAATTACATTGACGAATACTGAGCCTAGTTACCCTTTTCTTCAACACTGCCTCTTAACTAGGGAGGTATTTACAATGTTACTTGGTTATTCTCAATCTATAGAACTTCTCATAAAAAGAATCGGATTGGTAATCCCATTTGTATAGCATCATATCAACCAACATTGTCACAGTGCAAGGCCTTGACTAACAACTTCATCTCTCTATGAGACCATGAGCTACAATGTTGACGAGACCAATGATTTATAGACACCTTCATCATTGTCTCTCAAGGTACATACCCACCCGGGTATTCACTGAGTATGACCTTCTAGGACTATCCTTATCTTGGGTTTCCAACCCTCGAAGAATATCGGTCCTCTTGCCTACTCTTATCTTGGATGCCCTACACATCCTCAAAGAGTATCAGATGCCAGATGATTACCCAACCCTCCATTCTTTCTTCCCAGGTAAAGACAGGAATGTTGTGTCTATCATGTGTCTACATTTCCATTCATGGCCTTCACCTAGACTTACGACTGTTAGTCGTGGTCTAGTGCATGACACATGAAATAGAAAAACACAACTGCCACTCCTTTGTAATTAGGGACGATCTAATTCAAGCTCCCTCTTGATCAGGGACCTGTTAGAGTTCCTTCTTAACAAGGGACTCTTCTTTTCATCAACAACTTCTTCGTGGGTCTTTCAGCTGCTTGATCAACTTCTTTCCTTGATGCCATAGAGTTTAGTTGAGCTTCTTCCTTGTAGGGCATCAACCATCGATCACTTTCCTTCTCTGTTCATCTTGCCATTCCTTTCTTCATGGAAAGTGGCCTTCTTGATACATATTTGGAACCTTCGTCATGTAGCTACTTCTTTCCCATCATGCTTCTTTCAGGAATATCCATCCACCACATGAATGCCAGTTGTACTTGTACTTACAATTCTTGTTCTAGTAGCCCTGCATGCACTCATCCAGATATTATTCAAGAAATCAAAACATAACATCAAATTAAATCATACCTTACTAGATAGTTCTTCATCATGACATCTTGTAGGTATCAACATCTTGCATTCATGTTGACACATCTCCCAAAGATGTCCATTGTCAAGGGTCTTCATATTTTCCATTAGAGTCTTCATATCTTTCTGGGAAATTTCCTAGTCAAGTCTTCTTGGTTTTTGGATGTTGATTGCCTTTATTATGGTTGCATATCTCACAATCTCTTCCTTCCTCACACATTTCCTTCCTAGGTGCTTTCAATTAGAGTTTCTTAATTGTAGTCAACCACCTCATACTTTATATGAGAGCATATTATGTTGATTTCATCTAGTCTAACTTATGCTTTTCTGTATCCTTTCAGAGGAGGAGATCCTCTTTCTCTTGATCACGTTTCTCAAGATAAAAGTAATGATCCATGATACTTGCAACCATATGACATGTGATTATAATATTAAACACAAGCATACATACCTTATTTTACCTTCAGGCCATCGAGGCTTCTTCCAGTTGCTTCCTTGATTGAAGAGATCTTCAATCTCTTGATCTGCTTCATGTCATCACATCATTATCTCATGGATTCCATAGGTTGGAATTCTTGTTGAAACACTTACTTCCTCTCTAGATTAGAGAACCCTTCGATGAAGATTCCATTAGAGAATTTTGAGGATCTTGTATGTCCCCAATTGGCAGATGTTTCCTTTTTGACTTGATGTATGATGAGCTTTAGATGACTCCTTTCTTTTCTTCAATGTCCACTAAGGTTCCCAAGAGCTATATACCCTACATGTTTGTCTGCCATGGATTTTGTCCTTTATGATTCCCATGGTGATGTCATGAGGTCTTGTTTCTAATGGTTCCATGATGCCATGATGCATCTTATTATCATTGCCATATCTTATAACACAAGATTTAGTAGCTTATGATAGGACCCTTTTGTGGGGGATACTATCTTACTCGTAGGAGAGATTTGTTACTCCCTCTTTCCTTGGCCCTTTTCTTCAGCGTCCTCCATCTTTCAGTTATATGAGCTTCCAAAATCGTTTTATAGCATTGAATCTTAGCTATACTTATTCTATCTTGTTTGTGGACCAACCTTGCGTTTCCTTTCTACACATGGTTGAGTTTTTTTAACCTTCAATATTTTTGTCATCAATTTGTCTTTCTCTATCCATAATAACAACCACAAGTTGTTGAATGAGGTAACCTTCTTGTTCATGGACATTTGTTACCTTGCCTATCAGTTAGAACAATGATGATTATCTTCCTTCCTAGATCTTGTAGATGAGATCTTATGAAGATATCCTACATCCCTTGATACCCTATACTTTCATGTGGATCAGATTTCATGTGACCTTCTTCATTGCATCTTTAGAGAATGAGTTTATCATCTACATCACTTTGATGTCTCCAATATTGCTATGTGAGGGGATCATTCATAAGCATCCCTTTCCATAAATTCAAAGGAGACCTATTGATATGTTTAATGACTTCAACTTCTTAGAGCAATATCACTATCCTCCTTCTTCATGCAGGGAATCTTGAAGACCCATCCAACCTATAGATGCCCTTGCAATCATGAAATCATTTAACCAAACTTAATTATAGAATGAAAATATACTTACTTGTAATGTGAAATGTGAAGATGAAATCTTCACCTTGATCATGTTGGAAGTGGTTGAAGCAGATGCATTGATGCTTCCTCTAGATGAGATCCTTATTGTACTAATAGGAAGATTGCCTTCTTTGCCTTGGAGTCGCTTCGACTTATACATCTGACAAATTGTTGATGTACTTGGGATGGCACTGCATTGCTATCACATAAGTAGACCATGGAACCTTGTAGTGTGCAGCATTGTGTAGAATCATAGAATATTGATGTCGCTTGCCATGATGTATAGAGACTCATTAGTTAGAATTGCTATATCATAGGATTTCTTCATTTTATATTGAGTACTGTTCATACAAACTTCTATATATATGCCCTAGAATGAGAATCCAAGATGTCAAGATTGCTCCTTTTATAGAAAGGATTCAATCCAAGGTTGTCATCTTCATATAGTGGCACTGAGATTGTGGGTGGGACTTGTAAAATAAATGTCATTTCACTGTGTATATCCGAACTGAACTGTTGTATGAGCTTTCCTAATCGAGTATTTTGCCTATTATCATTTGCATCTTTTGCCCAAGTTTTCTGAGGCTGAGAATGTGGGAATCCGAGTATAGGTCATCCAGTTGAGAGAGACTGGAATTCAAAACTGTGACATTGTATACTACTGTTGTAGACTAATCCTTGAATGCAGTGTCACAGGGTTCGCCGAACTTGAACCTTGAGGTTCGAAATTCGGTGAACCTCAAAAGAAAAAATTGAGGTTCGGGTTAAGTTCGATAAAATTCGGTTTTGGTCTGTACAATTGTGCGAAAGATTTTGGCTAAAAAAGAATAACTAGTTTGCCGGTCTGCCCCATTGCACGAATAAATTGGAGTAGTTACATCTATGAATAGGGCAAAGAATTTAACCCGTCTACCCAATTGCGCCAATAATTTCATACATCTGTAAATAGGGCGTCCACCATATGGATCCTCGATGATCGATCTATGCCATCCTCGTGACGCTGGAATTCGAATGATTGATCATGTCATTCTCGTGATAAGACTTTCTCAAGATTATTTGGAACGAGAATTTTTCTTGAACATCAAACAATCTTGTAAATTTAATACATGAAAAATCAAATCGTTCGCCGAAATCAAATGGTTTTAACTTTTTCATTTTTTCCCTTTAAAAAAAATTTGAATCACATTCATATAATTTTCTTTTAGATACGTATTCTTTTATACATATTAAAAAAATAATATATTCATAATAATGAATCATATATTTAAATTTTATTTGAATATCTTTTCTCATTAAAATTGTATTATAAAAAATTTACTTTATTTATTTATTATTCTCTTACATATATTAAAAAATAATATATTAATATTATAGTGAGATGCATATTAAGTTCAATCAAATTCTATGTTAAGTATAATAATGTTTGTGTATATAAAGGATTACAAATTTA